>CM075201.1:4600000-4860000 GCA_037577475.1 Chaunax sp. Z400
AGACTCAGGTCTAAATCAATCTGTGTGATGAAAGAAGATGGGAAGACTTCAGGTTAAAAATGGCTGAATGCCAGGCCGAGTACCGTTTTCTATCCTCTCTTCTTCCTCCTTTTCTTCCTTCTCTGCTGGTATCAAGGCCCGCGCTCCCTCGCACATCTGTCGGCATGTATCCGCCGCTCAATCGCTCTCACTGGGCCACGGCGGGTTCCCTAACAGCTCAGTATGGCTCTTCCATTAATCAAAGACACTTCCAGTGTCCCATTACAGAAACACTGCTACTCGGCCTGTCTGAAGCTGACAGCTCGCCAATTCATCTTCTAGGAGGAAAAAAAAGCCATTGTGGCACAGCAGTCGCCTTTACCTGTTCAAACGAAGGGCTGTTAAGAGCGCAGGAAGACCCCTCTGAAATTGTTTTCTCTAGGTCAGGCAAACAACAAAAAAGGTAAATTGCTTGTCTCAGGTAACACACAGGGGAAGTTTGCTGGTGACAGTGAGCGCGAGGGGGAAGTGGGGCTGGGTTGAGTGGGTCAGCGACAAAATAAGAGGATGGAGATGTGTTTGTTAAGAAGCTGATTTCAATGAGGCTACAGGGGATGAAATGCACCGATTCTGTTTACTGAAGCGGCCTAAACACTGTCCTGACACCGCAGAAAGACCCTCTGCAGAGTCTGGCTGCCTCTAAGTATCTCCTTATGCCTCCCCTGCTGCGGGAGACGGCAGGTCAGGGTGTTTAGTTCTCTTTCATGCTGATGGTGAGCACACTGAAGGTAAAAGGTGATACTCGCATCATTTTAAGAGGAAAAATAGAGAATGTTTTTGCCTTCCAGTCTCCAACCTGACACAGATCCCTATTCATTCAAGCATTTTCCCAATAATCACTTTACTTGGATGGTCTGAGATGAAGGGATTAGGTGATGTGCATGTGTTTATCTTTCAGCCATGTTATTGTTGAACTTAATTTCTAACCTAATAAAACAATTCATCAAATTTTTAAGACAATTATGCAAAAAAAACAAAAAACTGAAAATGAAGTTAGTCTCTTCCTGTAAGCCTCCTGAGAAAAAGCAAATGTCAAAGTGTCACGAAATGACCATTCAGTGCTCATATTACTGGCCTATGAGAGGAGAACAAGAAGAAAAATGAGCAGACAGTCTTTCTGCCAAATAGAATTAGAATAGAAGTGGAAGGTTGGTTTTTGGCCACTAGGGGGCAGAAAAACTAGAGAACAAGCTTTGAGATTCACATTTCTGACATATTATTGTTCGATAAAGTTTCTACTGTTGTGTTTGCAAACAGCTTCTTATTTATGCATCGAAAGAACTGACAATTATTTTTATGATCGTTTATTCCGCCGATTATTTTCACGATCAACTGATTAATTATTTATTTAGTCTCTGAAATGTCAGTTCTAAAGGATGCTCATCACCATTTCCCGTAGATGTCTCCAAATTGCTCCTGTTGTACAACCAACAGTAGAAAACTCCCAGCGGTTTCTCTGAACCACCCAACAGGGGCGCCGTGCCTTCTTCCCCAAACTCTGATTAACTAGACTTCCTTAAAAGGATCTTTTTTCGATAAAATGCCTCAGTAATGCCAGTAAACAACATGTCTGTTCATTAAAAACAGTATAATCACTCCAAAAATATCGTAATCATGACAAATAGACTGTAAGGCATGCCTTAAATAGCTTTGAGTTCATGTAACGTCCTGTTGGTGGTGTCCATCGTTCTGTGGCACCATCTTGTTTTCATGCCACATGGTCTTGTGAGATTTCATGAAGCTTATATACAGAATCAGCTGATATAGAACAAGGTTCTCATGCTCTTGTGACCTTTCACCCCAAGGCACAAAGGGAATGAAAGCCAAGGAATGTCCGGGGCAGAAGAAGGTTACGTTTTTCTGCTTTCTCAAAGCTGATAAAGATGGTACTAGAGCTGAGATCATCCACAGTCAAGGAATCGATATTGAAGAAACAATAATTTCCCCCTCAGGTTGCCTCAGAAAGCTCCATTTTCACCACCCTAAAATATGAGGAAATTAATTCAGATTTATGTGATAAATTTAATGTACAGCTTTTCAGCTCCTCCAGTTTGTTCATTTTGTCAAGTCAATCATTAAAGTGAACAGAGGCTAAAAAGCTCTTTTCACATTACATGTGGTGTTTTATTCAGTATCCATATAAATATACTGTATAGTTAACTAACACAGCCTTAAAATGTGACCCCTGCTCTGTGATGCTGCATGATGAAGATAAGATTGATGTACAATATGCTTTGAGCTCTAGGGAAAAGAGAATTCTTCACAGACTTCTGTTGATATGGCAAATTTTCAAGATTAAAACACGGTGGAAAACTTAACTTCTTCATTTTAGACTTTTAGAATCAAGAGTTCGGATCCGAGTTTTTCTGTAAATGTGGCTGATTACAACACTTTTAGTTCTGTGTCAACAGAAAATAAAAAAAGATCACGCTGTACTACTAAAGTAAACAACGTGCTGACATCTCAGATCGAGCCAAACCAAAACTCTTTTATTTGTAACTCACAGGAAGCAGGCCAATTATTAAAGAGAAGAAACTTGCCAGTGTGTCAGGTGGACTTTTGCCCCGTGAGTAAAGAATATTTTGACGTAACAAAGTTTCAGTCGCGATATTGTTTCCACTTGAATCCCTGTTTTTATTTTAAAGTACTTTGCTGGCACCCAGACTGTAAATAGTTTACCCTGTGCAGTTTAGAAGGAAAAGGCAAAGTGACCTGTGAAAGTCCAGCTGTATCTCAGGGTGTGTTGCTCAGAAGTGGCAGGTGGTGAATCTAACATTTTAAGCTTCTTGGAAGAAGACGGGTTAGCGACTCATCGCTAAACCAAAATACATTCAAGAGAATAAGAGCCCGGCTCTTTTTGTCACTTCCTGAAGCCTCATTGTGATGATGTTCTTATCAAGATCAAATATTTTTCATAATAGACACATGGGCACTTAAAGTGGGTGAAGCCGAATGAGAAAGGACAGCTCGTCCCCTCCCATCACCACTCCCCTCATCCATCCACACCCCCCTGGTCGAATTGATTGGCATAATGAGGTGAAGGCTAGTTGGCACAAAGCTGCTCCGGGGGGCAAATGGAGACATTATTATTTTATGTGTGTGTGCATATGTGTGTAAGAGGGTGTCTAGGCAATTCTCACACAGGCCCCACTGGGCTATTAATTACCCTCCCTGTAACATGGCATCTGCTGAGACGGGTGAGAGAGCGAGCTCTGCCAACATGAGTGTAGCTGCTCTCTCTCCGTCTCTTGTCTCCGTGGACCCCAGCTGCAGTCTCGCTCCGTGCTTATTGGATTCTATCTACATGTATGATTGATTCAGCACCTGAACTGTGCTTTTCATGACAAACAGGCCAAGCACAAACACACACACACACACACACACACACACACACACACACACACACACACACACACACACACACACACACAGCAGAGAAAAGCACCCCAGCTGGCAAAATTTAACCATGGTAAGACAGACACACTAAGATGCCTGCTCTGTTCAAGTAGATTGGGACATTTTCTGAGTGTGTGTGTGTGTGTGTGTGTGTGTGTGTGTGTGTGTGTGTGTGTGTGTGTGTGTGTGTGTGTGTGTGTGTGTGTGTGTGTGTGTGTGTGTGTGTGTGTGTGTGTGTGTGCGCGCGTGTGTATAAACGGCAAAATCATATTTCTGAAAAAGTTTTTTTGACTGCAGGTCCTGCTTCACCTTTGTTCAACTTTGACTAAGCTTTATTTAAGATATACTGCGATAAAAGGACATACATTGTTCCAAATGGTGGCCTTTGAGTTTGACAAAGTTGCTGTTAAATCTAGACATTCCTGTATGACATAAATGACTTACTTTCAAAGCAATATGACAGTCAACCTACGCCATAGATTAGCACCTTGTAAATCTGTGTCATATTTGCATAATTTTACATTTGTGATGTGTCTGACTGGCAGTTTAGTGTTCAGTCTAGTTTTTCAGTAAATAGCGAGGGCTCTTATTTTGATATTCTTCCATTGCAAGTGATGCCAATTTGAGCGTAGCGACCTCTGAGAACACCTTCATTTTTCTCTGTACCCTTTTTTTCTAGGAAGTTGGTGGATTTTAGTGACATGAAGAGCCGGTCAGGCCATTTTGGACACTGTTGCAAATCAAAAAGCAGAACTAATGTGTGACAACATTGTCATAATAATATTTACACATACTTGTGATGTGTATGATCGCTTATCGCCTGCCAAAAGCAGTTAAATACATACAAGAACACATGCTGGTTGTGCGATGAAGAACATTTAAAGGTCCTGTTTGTTGTTTAGCTCGCCATTCCTCCTCCCTGTCTGCACCCACCCCCACCCCCTTGTATACACACACACACACACACACACCGACTCACACACACACAAGTGTCTGGTGAGTCACAGCATTAGCAGTCATATCGATTTCTTCCTTCATGGTTTCTCCAACCATAAAGAAAAGGTGAACCCGCCTCGCTCTCGCGGCCAGTCCAAACCACCTCACCAAAGTCACTGCAGCAATCGACAGAATAATAAAGTGGCAGAATTATTGCATTATCCAGTGTCGTTACTTCCTAAGCTGTGTAAAGCATTATGTATGCATGATGGAATAATTGTAATGAACTCATTCAGTCTGTTTTATCCACCGTACACCACCTTCTCTTCAGTAAAACAGTTCCTAGATGTCTGATGGATAAAAGGATTTTATTCAACAGTCATCTCAGGGTGTACGGGTGTCACATTTTGACAAGCTTGAACATTATCTGTCAGATACTGCATTATCAGTTGACGGTCGAGGCGCGTGATGTTTTCCTAGCCGAGGTCAGGGAAAGTCTGCTCTCGAGTGAAGGGAGCGACCCCGGTCTGACACCCAGACGCTACTATTTCAGTGTTCTAGCCCTCTGGCCAAAAAGCTGTCAGCACATATTTTATCCTGTCCCTCGCACAGTATATTTTCCCTCTCTCCCTCTTTTCTTGTTGGAGCTCTTGTATAATGGTCTTCTCTCCCTCTATGTACATAGCAGTGACATTGACCCAATGCAAGTTGTTGATAGGTCCTCACAGCGTCTCAAGATCATATAATCTCATATATTTTTTCACTGAAAGTGTCTGTCTGGAATTCTTTGTGCTAAAGCAGATCAATATGTGTCCTATTTCTTCACTAAAGGCAGCAGGACATCCTGTTCCTCACCATTTCATCTGCCTGTGCTCTTTTTCTAAATCTGCTCCTTTATAGATTGCAAACCAAAGCTGTAACAGACACCCTTTTTGGTGTTAAATTCGTATTGAATTAAGTGCCTGGCAGCTTTAAAAACTCTTACAATTGACTTTGTGGAATCTTACACTTGTGTTAATTTCATTAACAAAGTATGACGTCAAAGACCTTTTCAGGCGAGTCAAAGACGAGGCGACACCGACATCGTTAAACATTATCTGGGACTAAATCAACAGGCAGTATTTGTTTTTAAAAGACGAGACTAAAATGTAGTTTAAAAAATAGAAACTTTAACAAAATGTCTTTTTTCATTCACAAAAACAGAAGACAAGGTCTGTTTTTTTATCTAAATTACAATCCAAATATTCTGTCCGTTGCCTGACGTGTGCAGCAGTTTGATTTCCTGACCTGCACCGGCTGACGAGGGATCCCGTCCCCACAGGGTCTTACACACCACCGGCCCGTCTCGAAATGATCTCAACCTAGTCCCAAACTTTATATGGGTAAAAAGCCCAGCTCACTGGCTTGGAGTCGGGCGTGGTTCAAAATAAATATGCAAATCAGAACATGTTCCATGTATGGATGTGTTCCTGATACGTCAGACCAGACACTTTTCTTCAAAATTCAACCAGTTTTTCATCAGATAATGATCAAAATATTGTTTTTGTCTCGACTAGATTGACTGAAACGTTAATTATTATTACATAATGTCTTAGAAAATACCAAAATGCCCAGACTCTTAAGTCAAAGAGTTGACTTAATATAATAATAACTAATACGGCCATTTGACACAGGACTAAGATTAAATAAGAAAAAACTGAAAAAACGTACAAAATTAAATCTCATACTTAATACTTAATACTAATTGAATCCAGACTGTAGATTTCTCAGCATGGACTGACCCACTGTCAAACAGCACTGGTGGACTAAAAAGAGAGGAGGGGGCCACTAATCACGGAGTTATTAGCCATATTTTACGCACACATATGGAAACACACTAACATGACCCTTCACTGTTAGGGCAAAGACTCTGAATCAAGCTGACAGAAATTCTTGGCGCAGACCGCCCACTCCCCTCACTGGCTGCTGTTCAGCTGTCAAACTCACTCGCTGAACTTTTCTCCCTTTGACAGGGCGCTCTGCAGAGATTAAGGTACTAATATAGGCTGTTAATGTCAAAGGCAATATGTTTATCCATGGATAACAGCACCTTTTAGGTCAGATATGATGAGACGAAGATGCTGCCTTGTGACAGCAGCGACAAAGAGACATCAAGTATAAAATAAGAACAGAAGCTGTGGTTACATAATACACCACTGCATCTTAAAGTCAGGTTCAGAGTCTCCAGGGAATATCAGGGGCTGCTAGAAATAGGAGGAATTGTCATGGTTCATTATCTGTTCGCTTACTTACTCTGTACAAAGTCATATTTAATACAGTTCTATAATGGGAAGGTTTTGGGGAAAGTATGTTTGTTTGCATTATTGACTATGTACAATTACTACAAAAATATTTTATGCAAGTATTTAATAAATATATCTTGATTTGGCCAATGAGTCAAAATCCCTCCAAAATTTAAAGATTTTGGTATAAATCCTTAAACTGTTTGAATCATCATCAAAATGTCTATTATTTAAATATTGCTTTGATTAACTTCTCCAATGTAACAAATTAGAAAATACAAAAACAAGTAAATGTAGATGGATTAAATATCTATTTTAGGCTGTTTTGGCATTATAATACAATTAGAAGGGTGGGAGCTTTTGTAAAAAAAAAAAAACGAATTCAAGTGCAAATGATGCAAATATATGTTTTTATAGGAGCAGCTATGCATAGTCTGTATATGCTGTATTAATGCACCCTTAGCCTTTATAGCATTAAAGATAAATCCAGGTGAAAGCACGCTATGGCCAGGAAAAACAAAAACCAAACCAAATGTTCCTGCTATGCTACTAGAATGTGTACTGGAATATAGTATCATGAGGTCTCACCCGCCCACACACACACACACACACACACACTCTTTCTGAGATGAGAGAGACTTGTTTACTGCAGCCCCGCAGAGCTCAGGCTGGGGCTGTTTGGGATGCCCATGGGTGCACTGCAACTCTTGGAAGGTGGACGTGTGGCGAATGATGGGGCAGATGGCCAAGCGCCACTGCTGCCACCTGAACCTCTCCAAGCCGCACCCCGCCAACACAAACACACACGTACACACACCCAGTTCTCGAGGTCAGCGACATCAAAACAAGGTCCTCTGGCCATCTCAAACGCCGAAACAAGTTCCTGCAACCTTACCGTTTTTCTTTTGAACACTCATCTCCCTCAGCATAAATACAGTCATCCATGCTAATAATACAATTTATGTTGTTTTCATACTAAACCCAAACAAACACAGAGACACAAACAGCCACGCAGACACACAAACAGACTGGCCTGCCGCTATCTGTTTCCAAGAATGTGATCCATGCGGTGTTACGGGTACTGTAAATCAATCCCAGAAGTATTGCATAAGTTTGTGAGCTGTGTCCAAATACCAAAATAATCACCTTGTCAACTGGTCTGCTCTGGCTACTGCTGCATACAAAACCACAAGGTCCATATCCCGTTTCCAGACAAACAAGAGTGTTTACCCTCAGTAACATTAGTTGAGACACTGCTGTCAACAAAATATTGACACTAGGCAGGTATTTCCAGAGATGAGTGACACAGGGTCAACGGAAGTAATCATAATCATGGAGAAATGAAGTTCAGGCTTTCAGGAAACCAAAATCATAACTTGAAGTGAAATGAAATGTTATTTGGAATTGATTCTGCAAATTTTACAACAATTCAGTGTCTGTCTTTCTGTTATGATGACAAATTAATGCGCAGAATCAAATAATGCACAAGAATGTGAGGCTGTTTACGCTGTAAACCTGAACAGTGCTGCTAACTTACAAAGATTAAGATCACTATCCAAAAATTATAAATCATAAAATTTCCACTTATTTTTTTAAACTTGATTTTTATTTAGTTTTCATCAGCAGCAGTACAATATATGCATTTTCATACAATGATCTTTGTCCTTTTTTTACAGCTGTGTCAGACATTAGCACATATATTAGCACATATGTGTGAATATTAAATAGGTCACAGACATTTATATATACCCACTCTGAAATGTAAACAAAACTAATTAAGATAAAACAAAAAAATAAATAACATAAGGAAAGAAAAAATGATAATAATAATAATGCTTGTCCACTCCAAGTATGATACCAGGTAAAAAATACAGAACTATGTTTATGTTATTATGTTTATTCTGCAGGGAGATGGTATGTGGTATATATGTAGGATATGTAAATGTGACACTTGTATGAAGAAAGTATGAGAGTAAAGGGGCCGAGCCTCACATGGCAACAACCTCATTGTATCAGTAAGACCATGGCGGAACTCCAGCATTTAATAAACTCTGATTTTTGGAGCCTTAATGAATATTTAATTAGATCCATCTGGTAGAGGTCCCAAATTTTCACTTTTTGAAAAAGTAATCTGGTTTTATTTTTTTGTAGTTCAGTACTTCTGATTAAACACCGCTAGTACAATTATTATTTTTGAGTGTACGTGACGTCATCTATCAGAAAAATCTGTCAAAGATAAGAAATTGAATGAAGCGCCGGTAAACAGCAGGAGTAACTACAGTATGACTCTCTTAAGGAACTTAAGATCAAAGAAAATCATTTTTGGAGTGAAATAAATTCTGATTTATAATAAATGTTTACATAATAAAGTTAGGTTTCCTGACTTAAGAATTTTAATGTATTAAATTTCCAAAAGAGTTTCAAGTATTTTGAACTTATTGGGTTTCATAGTTTAGGTTTCAACACAAGCTTAGACTGCATAAACCTTCAGAAGTCATTTCCTAATCATATTATTTGTTGTCTGTTTACCTTAATTTCATGTTTACAGATTAACAAAAAAACTAGATTAGACCAGATTAATACACTTTCCTTGCAAAAATAAATGAATCAGTAAATGAACATATCAAAATCAGTTGTTTTTACGTATTGCTAAATTGCCACCGTGCAGCTCTTTAACCCTTTAGATTCTCATTTTGCTAAACAGAAAAGACACAACTTCTCACCAAGGTCAAACTTTGATCCAGTGTCATCTAATCTTACCTGAAGTCACATTCTCTCTGCTACTATCTGCATTCTTCTGTGAGTGCTGTGCCATCATACAGGTTGCTGTTGTCGCTCTTGTTGCGAAATGCAGCTTTTATTGATGTAACAGGTGCTTAGCTCAACTTTGGCAGTCAAAATAAAACATCTCCTCCTCTATTTGGCTTTCAGAATGGAAGCTAAACTTAGACATCTTTGAGGTTTTTCTGTCACTTGATGGAAGGTGATGCCAATGCATAATGCATGAGGGGAGAGGGAAGACTTCGTCTGGCTGCTTTTTATAGACCACCAAAGCTGCGCGGCTGCACACAGTCAGGCAAGAGCCAACCGACTCGCTTCGACGCGATGTAACCTCTCACAGATCAAGAAGGCAGGAGCAGAGGAAAAAAAAAACAGGGATGTGGCAAACTGGCAGCATTGTTGAGGGGAAAAAAAGGAAGAAACAACAAGACGAAAGAGAGATGTTGACGTGCTATTTTCAGATGGCAGCGTCTTTTGATGTACCAACCAAAGAGAGGCAGGGGGAAGAGGGAGCAGCAGAGCTGGTGTTTGTCTCAGAGATGGGCTCTAACAGAAATACTTTATATGTGTGATCTTACATGCTCTCCCTCCTCTTTGTTCCCACTGTTCCGACGCTTCACTGGAAGTGTCTATAGGTCTGGTTAAGATGAGGAAAACAAGAGTGAGCACACAAGAGGGGGAAGTGGGGATGTCAAATTATTTGCAGCTAAAGCCGAGCTCCTGCTTTTGATTGCAGACTTTGCGAACACCATTTGCTTGCCCTCAAAAGTGTGGAGTGATTTTCTCCTCATCCCTCTAATCCCTATTTAACCTGTGTGGTTGACTAAGAGCACGCTGTCATTTATATGGCCTTGGGAAGAAGCTACAGGGAGCATGTGCAGGCTGCCACCTGTGTGCTGCTCTGTATCACCTCATAGTGACACACCAGTGAGACTCTGGTGACTAACCATTCATTGCATGCCATGTATTTCTCTATAAGGGCACAAGTAAAGTTCATTGTGTTTTTGTCAAACACGTTTTTCAAGTTAGGTGACTTATAGCTTATATGACACACACAGAATGAGTTCTTCTTAACTAGAGTGCTGAGAATGGAGATAAACCCCCCCCTTAGTGTTTGGGGGTGTCTGACCAAGAGGGTCATTTATTTTCACGCAAATATTTGCTGCCACTGCAACCTCTGAGTCGTCTTGTCACCTTTTAATTTTATTAAATAAAAGACTTTCTGAATTCGAGGAAGCACTTCTCACTAAGTGGAACTGTAGGAGAGAGGCTGAAAAGGCTTTCTGAGGGTATTGGAGAGTGAATCTGCCCCTCCAAGCTTTGTGGGGGAATCTGGGTATCTAACTGGGATTAGGAAGCACAATTAAAAGTTCCTTTCATTATTCCCCTTCTATAGTGCCGTAGAGCCCAGGTCCTTCTAACATATGTGCTAAGGTTACATTCATGTTTGGGTGGTGGTAATCAGAGCAAATGGAAATTGATACTTTTTTTGAATTTGTGTTTGTGTGCCAACAGAACACAAAACCTCACATAATTGCATGAATATTAATATATCAGTGAACTTAACATAAATAAAGGCTGGGAGAGACACAGCCTTAGGTGCCGTGCTGTGCCTAAACTCACAAGGAAACAGGATCCAGGAGCTTTTTAGTTTTGGAGGTTCGTTCTTGACCCTATAGGAACACAACTCTGTCCAAACATATCCTAAAATCTCTTATTCATCATCGTTTAGTTGTTATCTCTCTTGCAGAAAGAAATCAAATCAGTCAATTGAGCAAATGTAATTTTTATTTGAGGTAGATTATTCTAATGTAAGATCAGTCCCCTCACAGTCCAGGCAGACATTCTGAATATTCAGAATATTGAGCTAAATGCATACAAATTGTAAACAGCTGTGAAATAAATGAGACTATAGTGCTCGTGTCAGACTTTTTAAAATATAGGACGACATTTATTGTTTAATAAATGATGAAGCCGATGACGGCTTATTAGGGGTTTCAGAATGAGAAGCCTTCACAATGGTCAATGATTAAGGCTTCAGCTGCAAAATCAGCAGCCTGACTTTCCATCCTTCGTATCATTACCTTCACTGCTGCCACTTCTCCCAGATAACAAGACGTTCAGTATTGCTGGAGCTTTGCAGATTTATTTTTTATTTTTTTGGTTCCATCACTTCTGAATCAAGTCATAATGAACATGCATTTATTATTTCCCAATGACAAAAAGCCATAATTTATAATTGAAGTCAGTGTATTTTGTTTTTCTTTCCAATATTTGAAATATGTTTGGAAGCCATGAGAACATGATAGTAGTGTAAAGTCTTATTCTTCATTTTACAGGCATATTATTAAAACATGGGTATAGAAAGTCATACTCAGTATGTGGCATTAATTATGTTCTGTTTGAGGTTGACAGCAGGATAGAATGCGTATTTGCTCTGCTCATCCATCTCTGAATAAAACAGTCACAGCAGGAAGGGACATGTGTTGGCAAATGGAAGCCAAAGTATTTACTGGAAAAGCGATCTTCGGAGGCGCAAAACGCTGCGTGTAGCACCTTAAAGCTACATGCAGCGCTATTAGGAGTTTTTGCAACACATTAATTAGTCCTGTTTGCTAAGACGCCTCTTGTGGGCCAACTCAGACATGACTGATTGGATTTTAATGAAACTTGCAGATATCATTAATCTAAATACTTCCAGCCAGCTGTCAAAATTGCACTCATCATCAAACTTGCACCGAACAGATTTTCAAAAGTTGACAGAATGTATGTGTCTCAGTATTAAGACTGGCATCACAATTACAGGTATATGTTCCTGATTGGCTGAGACAGCGACTGTGTCACTCATGAAAGGGTTTATATTTACTGATCTTAATTCTACATTTTGACCCAGACTAAGTGATATAGCTTTTAATTGTCTCCAAACACACCCTCAGGGCAAATCTTTTTTGGGGGGGGTGGTAGTGTCTGTGATATTATAAATAACACACTGAGGATGAAAGGCGGCGGCACTCGCCCTCCCCATCCTTCTGTCTCTCCTCTTTTCCTTGCTACTCATCTATGCTCAACACGAGTGCCTCGGTGTTTGCGTGTGTGGCTTGAATTTATATGAACGTCTCCCCGGTGGGGGACAACGGGGGCCAAGTCATTGATATGTGCAGGAGGACTCAGGATAAACAGCCCACGCCGACCGGTGTTACGCCAGCCTGCCTGATACATTTTGATTGAGCAAAGACAGAGGGGTGGGGCGGGCATGGGAGGGCAATCGAATTGAGGAGGCTTAAAAGCAGGGATAAAATGACAGAAAGAAAGCTTTTTTCTTTACCTGCTTCTCCAGACTGCCACAAAATGGAAAACCCGTGGAAATGTTAAGAACCACACACAGAGGCTTGTGAGACAGGATTTATGTGTCACTGAGCTTTGGAGCATTTCAACAAACAGATGACGTGCCACCATTGTTTTTTACTCAGTTACATCTGGATGTTTTCTTTTCTCCCTGATAATCCTTTTGTCTATTGAACCCCACCACCACTCTTCTCCTCTCACCCTCTCACTTCTTCCACCGTTTTTGTCTGTCTGACATGGTCAGCCCTCTAATGGACTGGAAATTCATGTTGGAAAAAAGTCCCTTGCTCCCTCTCTCTGTCTCTCTCTGTCAGAAAACCAAAATAAGAGGTGGCGGCGGCACACTGCGCCACTTATGGCCACATTAGGATCAGCCAACAAAGTGTCAGTGAATCGCGTCGTGCATCATTTTGCCTTTGTTCACCATGACAGGGAGTTGTGTGTGCGGCGATGTTCCTTTTCCACCCTGTGCTTTTATCCCCAAATGGATATACCATTGGTTGGGCTCTTCCCTCTAGAGTGCATTATCCCATTTATACCATGGATCATTTTTAAAACACAAGTCTTTTTATTGACTTGTGTTTGCAGCGCCATGCTTATTGACCTGTATTTGCATTTAATGTCACGTTACATGCTCTGTTACTGCTTCATAATTACACTGGGTGATTATTGCCAGCTCAGTCTTTGTTCTTATGGTAGAATTACATTGTAATTCCATCTGTATCATAAATATTTAATATTTCAAACTCCAGCAACTGAGCACACAGTTCAAAGATAACCAAAGATGTGGTTCTTTTGATGGAACAAATGAATTTAAGCACTTTGGTAAGCGCTCTGAAACCCCTATGGAAATATTAGGAAAACTCAAAGGTCTGTGTGAGCAGGCTTACTACCCACATATTAAACGTGGAACGTTCATTTGAATGTAAAAGATGGGATAAAAGCATGAAAAGGAACAAACGCACCAATGTAAATACATTTCTCTGCTACCTCTGTTTTGCTATCAAGTTTGTTGTACTTTTATCCCCCCTCATTTCCGGAGCATAACTCAAAAATCATTAAATATCTTTTCACAAATCTTTCTACACTTAACAACCACGTAGGGAAGTAGTGCGTTTAGCTATTTAGGGATTTGTGCCATTTTTATTTTTTCAGATTTCTTGGTTACAAGTTGAACTTTGGCTCATTCTGTGAGTGGGATTTGTCTGAGATGTTTCCAAGTCATAACTCAAAAACTGTTCAATATTTTTATACAAAACATCATGTACACATCTTCCATTGGGAGATACATTTTGATTTTTGATTTTTTTGATTTTACAATTTATCATTTATTTATTTATATATATTTTTTATTTTTCAGTTTTGAAAATGTATTTCTCACATATGCAATTAAAAAAGAAGAGCTCGACTTCTTCTGATTATCTTCATTCTAACTTTCTCTCTCCAACAAAATGGACCCATGGTTGTATTTCATGCTTATTTGAATTAATTATACATTAACCAAAGCATAGTCGTAAAAAGATAAAAATTTACAATGGCGGTAGTAAATTTTTCTTTGAATAATTTACAGCAGAAAGGAATGTCACAGAGTTTCCACAGTTATATTTGTGACTGATTCGAATGGCCCCTTCTTTTTTTCTCCCATTATAGAAGTCACATTAAATAGTCTGGACACCTGTCTGTGGCATTTAAGGGTAATTACTGCTCATCTCCATCACATCTGTACAGAGAGTTCTCTGAAATTTACACCATTAGTGTGGGCCGTAAAATTGCATTAATAGAACAAGCTGAAAATGCACATATTGACGATCACCACCTTATTAAGTTCTACCACTAACATGTTAGCCTAAAGTTGCTTGGTTAGCCATGTAATGAATGCAAGGCTGATATTCACTCCTCTTTCAGCTGCTTAGAAAAATATGTAGGGCTATTAGGATAGTGATGCTCAGCGGTTTTTACCATGTAGTTACTAACTTTTCATTTGGCTTTAAACGGGTAGGGCACAGTGTGTATACTGACAGCAGCTGTCTGAGAGTTTTATCCGCCAGAAATAATGGGTTTATAAGAGAGGAACTGCAGAGTCAGACGATAATTCTCTGCTGTATTCACCATTAAGAGTGATCTCTTTCTTTGTTACACCTAATCATTTACTACATTTTTAATGTGAAAATGTTGATTAATTCAGCTTTAAGGATACGCAGGATGCATAAAAACTGTTTACAAAAAGTGATACTGATGATGATGATTCTGACCAACAGAACTGATGATCAAACAATCTAACACATAGCCTTTTGTCAATTTACCAACTCTTATCAATTGCCTCCCTCTTGCTTTTAACGTCCCCCCCTCAATTCCTCTCCCTCCAATGGTTTTATTTACGAACATCATTTCAGGTTGTTTTATAGTCCCTTCACGAGGATGGAGGTGAAAAATGGAAAAATAAAAGATGAAAGGATAGATGACGATAGAGAACAATGCTCAAGGCTACTGAGGGAGAAATAAATTTTAGGCAGGCAATGAGAAATAAGTGCAAGTTATCAAGCGTGGCTCTGCTACTTTCGTCAGAGAGTTTGGTAAAATAAATGGTGATGTGAGATGGTGAGGGAAGGAGTTTTAAAGCAGAATAATTAGATTTGATAAGGTTCGGCTATAGCTTAGTGTCTCTGTCAAAGCCCAATCACTTCAAATCCGGATGTCTCAAGGCCATACAGCCTGTCTTGAGATATTTTCTTTGTTGCAGCGTGTAGATCGCATTATTCTGACTTTTAACAGTTTCACATTACAAGCAGAGGTGCAGGTGGGAAGTTTGTGTCTGTGATTCACCAAAGTCAGTGCTGTTTATGATATATGGCCCACCAAGTCCAGCGGCAAAGTGGGGAAAAAAGTTCTGAATTGCACAAGGCAAGCTGTTACGGCTCAATAACCCAGGCCTGTAATGTGCTCACATTTCAAACACACACACTCGCAGTCAGACAGCCCTTGGTTGGGCAGGTTTTTACGAGGAAGCACACCGCGCGAGGTGATCAGCATATGTTTTGTTGACATAAATTTAAAATTTATTACCCTTGTCAAAAGTGACTGTTGGACAAAGTCGATTATTAACTGAGTAAATGGCCTGAGAGAGTTTTATGTGAACTTCCTTAATGGCTACAGTCAGTCTGTTTCAAATCATCCTCCCTCCCTCCCTGAGCTCGCTCTCACACACACACACACACACACACACACACACCTTTCATTGTCTATTTCAGAAGCTCAACATGAAAGCAGACAGTCACAATAGGATTTCAGAGTGTGTGTGTGTGTGTGTGTGTGTGTGTGTGTGTGTGTGTGTGTGTGTGTGTGTGTGTGTTGTGTGTGTGCGTTTGCGTGTGTGTGTGTGTGTGTTGTGTGTTGTGTGTGTTGTGTGTGTGTGTGTGTGTGTGTGTGTGTGTGAGCAGAGATCTGTCTGAGCTGAATCACTGAGCTGAGAGCAAATGTTGTATGTTCCTTTCACATATCATTAAACATTGTTAAAGCTGAATGATGTATGTTATCATTATTATTTCATAGTTTATACAATACTGAAGGTTCAATTTAAATAATTGTATTTTTATTTCTATGCTTCAAATTCTAGCTGTTATCTAATGCTGAATATTACACTTCGATATTTCATCGGTGTGTGTGTGTGTGTGTGTGTGTGTGTGTGTGTGTGTGTGTGTGTGTGTGTGTGTGTGTGTGTGTGTGTGTGTGTGTGTGTGTGTGTGTGTGTGTGTGTGTGTGTGTGTGTGTGTGTGTGTGTGTGCTTTCTGTCTGGAAATGATTTAATAAATGATGGGATCATTTATTCTTGAATCACATTCTAAACCACTCATCTCCATAATGTGTGGCCTTGGTTTCTACCTTGGGTGTCAGCAGTGCTAATTGATTGCACTGTAAGGTCAGCACACTCAACTGTGTTCTTGCATCAGAGGGTCACTTTTGATCGGACTCAAGTGTGACCCATGGAGTTACTGTTGTCGATTTGGGCTGAGAATCAGCTGCACTCAGACCAGCGTTTAATCATTGCCACTTACTGTTATTCTGAATATTATACTTGGCTTGGACTTATTGCATTATTCATCGTGAGTCTGGAAATCAAGCATGCTGGATATAAGTCACTGCTCTCCAAGCCATTTTGACTGCCTGGGTGACTGCTGCTGGCTCCTACTGCAATACAATTAGTAAATTAGCTACTTCAGCAAATTAATTATTATTATGATATATTTCCTTGGTTAGTTTTCATACAAAATGCATGTTGACTATTGTTAAATGCCAAAAGAAAGGGTGCCGTTAGAGTTGCAACAGGACAGCCTCTATCTTCCCTTTAACAGACTGAATTACTGGAACAGGTGCTGATACCATTCTGTTAAACACCAAGTAATAGACTTTTTCATTGAGCATTGCTAGCTATTCCAGTTAAATGTAACACACTCTTACGGTGAAAATACATCGCACTGCTTCCACTTCCAGGGTCCTTAATAAGTCCATCCATACCTTATCAGTGCTCTGTCTGCGGGGCACAATGGTCAGATTGAGGAGGGACACAAAAGGCCTTTGAAAGGCTTTGTGCTGTGTGCGTGTTGTGTTGTGGTTTACCGTTTGCACGTTGTCCCCTTATCAGAGCGAAAGTGTGTGAGTGCATCACCTACGGTCCCTACAGGAAAAAGTCTGGTTCCATTCTTTTGTTTGTAGGTGAATTGGAGTCATTCATGAGGATTTCTCGTCAAAAACTGAACAAAGATATTTTTTAATCTCCTTGAAACATCAGAGGTCTTTGGTCTCTTACAATTAAAATGTGAATGCATTATGCTAGTGCTGTCATGTGGGAAGAATTCCAGTGTAGAAGTGGTGGCGATGCCATCTTGTCCACTTTTGCCTCAACTGACCAGAATGCAACGCAGCTGTAAGGCAATTGTTATAAATCTGTCTGACAATAATTATAGCAATGCACACTACACACCACGCACTTTAATGCTCTATTGTTATTGCTATATTCCTGCTTTATTGAATGCAATGAATATAATAGGAGCGTCATAGATTGAAATCTAACAGGTTAAGAGTATTATCTACTTTCTCGATGTGCCATTTTTCTGTGTATCACTTCCTCGCCCCTCTTTCCCTTTTGGGGGTATTTATAGGGCCTTTTAAATACACACTGCTTGTCAAAGAGACATCATTCTGCCGGTAGTCTCCAGGTTCTTTCCACAAATTGTAACCACTGGTACAATAGTGAAAGTTTTCTCCACCTTTCCTAATTGTCAATGAAGTCCTACTAGACTCCATTTAATAATTCCGGCAGCCATCGCTATAAGACACGGTGCTATTATCTCTTTCCGTCTGTCTCGGTGTCATCACCGCTCCGTCTCTCCCTAAAGCTCTCGAGTCGAGAAAGAGAGCTGTAAATCAATTTGCATTCAACATCTGACAATCAGTCATGTTTTGGGAGAGTGGCACCCCCCCCTCCTCTGCGACTTTGTTGAGAGAGGCAAAGATGGATGGCTGTCATTTCGCCCAAGTTGAGCAGATCTCTTATCAAGGGCGTTCTTTCCTCAAGAGTGCCTCGTTGTGTCTGCCAGAAGCATGCACTCACCTGAGTATAGAATCATGCATTTGTCTTTTACAAATGTGAGGTTTTATTCTTTAGCTTTGCATTAAAGTGTTCACTTTTATTCAAATGTAGACACATGCTATCTTAATTTAACCTGATTGCAGTGTTCTCAGATGACACTTGTTTTTGAGCTTCGTGTTGTGAAGAGCAACAGTTTTGTACGATTAAATGTGCCGAATCTGAAACAGCACCAGCTTGACAAACAATCATTACAATCAGGGATGTGCGTGCCTTTATGTGCCTCACATAAGGCGAGGTATTTGATGTTCTCGGGGGTTTAAGGCACTGTGGCAGTTGTTTGGCAATTCATGTCACTTTAATTGCTTTCGAGCACTTTCAGATATCTCTCAAGAATAATATGCTTTGTACCGAGCCGTGGGGTCTTTGAGGATTCTGTAACGGAGAGACATGAGGCTAGACTTTCTGTTGTCAGATGTTATTTAGTAACCTAACCTTCACATAATCAAATAGTGAACCTTAGTCTTGTCTGACCTTGTGCATTGAAACTATGTTACAGCCTAATGACTGTCTATTTGGCACAAGGGGATTCATTGCACATTAAATTTTTTCTTCAAGCCACACATCCCCTTATGGTTTAAGAGCAGTAGTCAAAAACCGACCCATGATTGGTTCATAATACTAAGTAGCCGTCTTATATGTTAAGCCGAAAAAATCAATCTATTTCTTTTATTGCTCCTTATCCATCTGCAGCACTTGAGATGTCAGGAGTTGATAATGGCGCTGCTCGAATAGCACCTTGTGATTTACAGCACCGAGTCATGGTCTGGTGCTCCCTGCAGAAGAATATGTGTGTGGAGGCTGGACGGCTTGTTACACTGATGATTTTTGTGATGTGCAGATGTCACGATTGATGGAGCGTTGTCAAATTGCAAATGATCAATAGGCTGAAAGTTATTAGTTATGAGCTGTAAGAAAGCCACTTTGTTAGGGATACAAAAGGCCTATTTGAGTGACGTGTGTGCACATTGAGCTTCGCTTGGTCAGTGTTGTTTGTCCAGACAGTAAAATGTTTGTTTTGCTCTTTGTCAACAGGAAGATGCACAGTGGAATGAAGACCTACGGCTGTGAGCTGTGTGGGAAGAGCTTCCTGGACAGCCTCCGTCTACGGATGCATTTGCTGTCTCATTCAGGTAAAGAAATCAAACCAACCCAAAAACCACAACCTTATATTATAATCACTATTGAGCCAGCATTAAGGAATGACTTATGGGACTTCTTTTTTTTTTTAGCAAGAGAGCATTAATAACTGATGTTCTGTGCAGTTTCATTTTAGCATTAGTTAAGTTTGACTGCTGTTAAGGAGGAATGATATGAAACATACATTATTCAGTGAATCGTAGCATTTTTGAGCTCTTTTAGAATCTCTATTAAATTCTAAAGAATGTCAGAGGTTGTTAATCAGATTCTTTAAGGGCTAAATCCACAGTGTTGCATGTTTTGATCTGTTTTATTTATTACAAATCACAAGACTTTCCAAAAAATCCTGCAGATGTTAAGATTTTTTAAATGTGGCTTTTATTGGTTCCCATTCATTTTTCTGCAGTTTACAAACAGCATTGTTGTTTATTTACAACCACATTGCCTTTTAATGCAACTGGAAGTTAGCCAAGAATAAAAATAGTCCTGATGTTCTCTCTAATAAATATCTACGTCAAGCAGGGCTGTTGCCAGGATTTCAGAATTACTGAGGTCAGAGTCAGAGCCCACCACAAACCACACAAAGACTTTTCTGACTCGCCAACAAAGGCGTCTTATTATTTAGGTTTTTTTTATTTTAACTGTTGAGTTTCTGTAAATTTAATCTCACCACCATTGTAACTCACTCCTGAGGACAGGACCTTACTATCCCTCAGTTGTATCTACAGTCATAAACTTAAACACGTTTTCCATCCTTTGAGGCAATTTCTTTCTGATTTCAGTGACAATAATGTTAAGTATGTGATTCCAAATAAATGTGCTAAACATGTAAAAACACTGATATAGTCCCTCTAATGGAGAGTGAGTCTCTTTGTCTTGAAGATTTATACTATAAAACCCCAGAGAATGACTGAAGATTTTACTCTTGCATCTCACAAATCAGCCAGTCACCGATCCAAAGTGATTCATTCACCATAAACACATTGCATAATACATCAATATTATGTATCAGTAAGTTTCATATTAGATGTTCATTCTGAGGTTTCTGCAGCCTGAGAGCCTAATAAATGGGCAACTTCCCCTGTTTTATCATACTATAAATAAACTAGTTTTGAATCCAGTTTCAGTGATTTGTGGATTAAATAAGCCGTCAGACCAGTAAAGCTGAGCAGCCCTGGGAAACTTAACCAAATAGGTGCCTGCACATCATCATCCTGTCATCCTACACCTCTGTGACATTAGAGGTCTGAAAGCCAGTAGAAGTCAGAACACTGGACACATTGATTGGTCCAGTGTGACACTATTACACCCACCTTCACACACACACACACACACACACACACACACACACACACACACACCGGCACTCCTTGTGCTCTGAGCCTACTTAGGGCAGCACATGCTTTAATGGAATGGGCCATCTTTTATAGGCAGCAAAGAGCTCCTCACTCCTAAGGCTCTAAGTGCAGATGGTTTATTGAGACACTGTAAAAACCAGGGGACTTCTGAGGGAACCCCTTCTACACACACACACACAGCCAACTAGGCAGAAACCAATAATTGCTGGTGTAATTTGTTTGTTAATTTCACACCAAAACCTAAACAGTGACTGAGATGGATGCTGACACTCTGGCTGTGTTGTGACGAAAATGACTGACAAGCTCACGCTGTGCCGGTGATTTGGCTCAGCACACAACTCAGCATGTCAAAAAGAAAAGTGACTCCGAGGAAATATTCTCTGTTTATTTTAATATTCCAGCCCTTTTTCTCAGTCCCTGCTGCACATACGTTCTCCCCGTCGCCTGTCAACGCAGACAGACAGGAGCTCTGTCTCAGAAACATATTAGATGCTGAGTGGTTTGGAGATTGTGTCAGACATAACATTCAGCACCTAAAGGCTCCTATTCCTCTTCCTGTTTTGTTTAACATCATATTGTGCAATTCAGTGGCAAGTTTCCGTAAAGTCAGGAGTGGAAGCTGAGACTGAGCCGAGATAATCTTTGTGCTGTGACACATGGCTTTTCCTGAAGTGTGTGTGTGTGTGTGTGTGTGTGTGTGTGTGTGTGTGTGTGTGTGTGTGTGTGTGTGTGTGTGTGTGTGTGTGTGTGTGTGTATGTGTGTGTGTGTGTATGTGTATGTGTGTGTGTGTGTGTGTGTGTGTATGTGTGTGTGTGTGTGTGTGCAGCTCTCCGCATGCTCCAGTGGAGATATGCATGAAAGGACCATGCTCTGGCTGCGGACATGAGCCTAGGTTTTTCTAGGTAACATAACAGTAACCATTTAAGGCCCGTGCTTCTTAGTGACTTCAGCCCCTTTTTAATGCTGTAGTTACTGTGAGTCTGGGACAGCAGTGGTACCAGAAACGGCAGCAGTCATAATGATAATGAACACAGTAACAGCTGTACTAGCAATATTGGCTATTGTACAAATAGTAGTTAGAGAGGTAGCAGTAATCATATTTGTTGCAGTGTTAGAGCGATAATGGAAGTAATATTCAACACACATTTCAGTCTGGCAGAAAAAGCCTTGAAGATGAGCCATTAGACTCTTTCTGAAAAAGAAAAAAAAAAGAAAATGGAGGCTCTTTCTTCCAGCTAATGTTGCCTACAATTATTTAAATATCTATATAATGCCCTGATGTATATTTATTTGTCCTTTTTATATAAATATTTATTCTTTTTGCTTTTCATAAGAGCTACCAGAAGTCTAATATCTTAATCAGCCCATTTGTAGACAACTTAATTTAATAATAATCAGAAAATGCTTATTATCTCAGCTGCACATTGGTGGTAGTTGCAGGTTTGTAGCCTCATCTGTTACTGCACAGCAGCTGAAAACAGACTAGCTCCTGTGAAAACATGTTTAAATCTGGTGGATCTGGATTTTATTTTCTTATTCACACACGCTCATGGGTACTAATCCCGTAAATATGCCTGTTTTTGTTTTTGTTTTTCGTTTTCATCAAGCTCCATGTAATATTTCCAGAGAAATTAAATAACATTTGGAAAAATGAAACATTATCACACAATGTTAAAGAAAGTGAAAAAAAAATCCTGGATTCACCCCTTAATTTGGATTTTTGGACAGGAGACAGGAAATGTAGGGGAAAGACATGCGGAGGGGGGGCCACGGCGGAATCAAACCCACAGCCGCTGCTAGAGGACTGTGGCCTCAGTATAAGGGGCGCACGCTCTACCGATTGAGCTAAACGCACACCAAAATGTTATTTTTGGGGTTATGGGGTCTATTCCCATCCTTCCACCATGACACTTGGTGCAAGGATAGGATGATCTGTTTAGTAGTTTTTGCATAATTCTGCCGACAAACCAACAAACAAATAAACAGGCACAGGTGAAAACATCCTTAGTGGAGATATTAATCCAAGACCACTTGTGTGAAAATGATATGGATACGGGTCAGAACACTAATCCAGTCTTCCAGGAGGAGCTTAAACCTATTTTAGTGAGTTTTAAAGAGAGAGTCGTTCATTTGAAAATGTTCAAGTAATCTCAACAGGTTGATAATAACTCACAATTTGTACCCATTGACATGAGGTGAGAACCGACAGAGAGGAGATCAAATGGAAAAAAAAAGAACATTGAAAACTCTAGAAAGAACCACACACTCCACCTTTAGAAAGGCAGCTGAGCGGAAGATGTGGGCATTGTATTTTTAGCAACAGTGGCAGCAAGTGCACAAACTTTTCTTTTCTTTCATGCTCTTTTTTTTCACCTCTTTCCAAGCAGGGTTGTGTTGACGCACGATATCAACCTGTACTGTTAAAACACATCGGTGTTGATTCATAGCCGCTTTGCTCTGGTGTAAAAGGCAAGACTGGCGCTTCTGTCGAGACGAGTGACGGTTAGGGGAGAGACGACGCCGAGGCAGAGCTTCTTTGATAGCTTTTGTTGTCTTTTCTTTCTCTCCTCCACCTCCACCTCCACCGTTTGACTTTCAAGGTTTTTCTGGGTCTGACGCCGCGTCTCGATTTTTATGGTGTCTCTCTGTAATGATGACACTTCACCGAACCTCAAAACCCTCAACCTCAGCCGCTCCACCTCTCCTCCCCCTCCCCCTCCTCCTCCTCCGCTGCTGCCGCCATCATCCCTCAGCTCACTTCAGAAAGGAGAATATTGGGGAGAAGAAGCGAGAGAGTGGAGAGGCTTTTTGGTATGCGCAGCGTGTCGTGAATGTAGAGCGTTTCCGACGTCGCCGCTGCTGCCTCCCCCTCCCTCCCCTCTGCTTTGCACTCTGTCTCTCACTCTCTGTCTGTCTGTCTCTCTGTGCTTGTTGCATGGAGGACTTGGCGGCTCGCCAGTCTGGGCTGCCTGCCACCGCTGAGGGTACAGTATGTACAGTCTACCTTGTGCCAGCTATTTGTTTTTTTCCTCTCGTCTCGTTCTGTCTCAGTCCACATTGTTTTTTTGTTTTTTTAATCTTTGCCTAATGTTCAATGTTTGACAGTTGAGCTGAAGCCTGCAGATGGAGGTTCAAACAAGGTGGAGGGCTGTGACTCAGCCCCTTTTGGGTTCAATTTAAGGTCCGAGATGTTGTTTTCTTTAAATATTAGCAGCACTTTAGCACCTCTGATAAGAATAATGCCAATATTTTGTAAACTAGACTATTTTAATGACAAAAGATTAGCCTTGAAAAATCTGAGCACTATAATAAAAATGTAAAAATAGCGATTAAACCACAGTAAAACCCCAGGATAATAATGGTTATTCTGAATTAAACTGGGACTGGATACTTCATACAAAACTGGGTAATTTTAGCCAACACACACTCTTTTCCTCACCCTATCCAGGGGGTGTTCTTTGCTAAAACTAACCAGACTCACAGCATTGTTAGACTGTAAACTTTAAACTTAAACATAATGAAATGTAAAGTTTAAAATATCTGTGGTTTGCAGAAACATACAAATTTGACACATCAGCACAGTTTTAATTCAATGTCCGTGTGTGTGTGTGTGTGTGTGTGTGTGTGTGTGTGTGTGTGTGTGTGTGTGTGTGTGTGTGTGTGTGTGTGTGTGTGTGTGTGTGTGTGTGTGTGTGTGTGTGTGTGTGTGTGTGTGTGTGTGTGTGTGTGTGTGAGAGTGTGGCGATGCTCATCAACCAAGACCAGGCCAGATATGATTCACAATTTTTTTTTCTGAGGAAGTCGTCGCAGCATAATAAGATTACCAATAAGACTCCTCGAACACCCGCATCGCCATCTCTGTTAGCACCAACTCTTCATCTCGCGGCCTTTATATCTTAAGACTCTTAATCCTCCATTTACAGTACATATACATATTAAAGAGTTCCTGGATTAGTCGTGTGAGCGAGACCTGAAGCACATTAAAAGGATTCTTCTTTATTCAACCAGCAGTCACAGGCTACGTGTCTTGCTTAAGGGCCCAGTGCGATGATATATGAATGGAGCGTTGGTCTCTTTAATGTGCTTCCTAGTAGTGAGGGAGCAAAATGAGGAAAGGAAAAAGCATGGAGGATGACACCATCTGCTTGTCTTTATTCAAAAAGTGTCAAGTACCTGGCCTTGTTGCCTGGTTATTTTCTTTAGCATTTTTACTTTGCATATTTCCTGCTCTATATGAGAAAACACGGCAACATTCAATGTTTTTTTATGTCTTTTTTCAGCGATTATTTACAGTTTTCAGCTGAATTCACCCTCCACTCACAATGATTTATTTTTGTTCCTATTGTTGCATGTATAGGCTTCACTGTGTATATGCAGAGGTCTACATTAGAAGGCTGGTTTGACATTGGAAATTGGAAAGCTTCGTTGTGCTCATTACAAATCCAGTTTTAGAGGCTATGAGCTTGACTTGTGGGACCATATAGTTTAGGAGAGTAATTAAACTTTTGATGATTAGCATTAGCATAGGTTCAGGATTTTTATAAGGAGGGAGAATGAGTAGAATTATTTTAATGATTTTAACAAGATAATGTTTTGTGAAAAAGACATCAAACACATTTTTATTCAAAATATAATGTTTTATATACATATTAAAAAATAAACCGATGAGCTCTTTAGCCAAATAATGGGGGGGGGGGGGAATCTTCATAGATGTGGTTATTTTTAAAAATAAATAGAAATATGTCATTTTAATAATTTTAATCATTATCATTTTGCCATTCCAGATATGTATTTTTTAAACCCTCGGTGGGGATATATTTATGCACCAGAGGGCCATTTTGAGGTGTGAGAGGCATGGTTGTTAACTTATCCTGTAAAGAATTTGAAAGTGCAAAACAGAAATTTCATGCAGTTAAACTGTTTCAGACACATCTGGTCTTCAGCCATCAATCACAGTTAACCTGCTAATACATAACATCTCAGAGTTGCTGTACATTATAGATGAAAACACAACTTTACTTGATCATTTCCTGGCCTTGCGGCTCTATGCTAGCACTGCGCCATGGTGTGTAATACAAGCTTCATCAGTTTGGTATGCCTGTGTTTGGTTTGTGCATCAGTCAGCCAGTGTTGTATTTCTAGAGTGAGGTTTGAAGTTTAGAATAGCTGTTCTGGCCAGCCAGATTTTATTTTTTCCCGACATCTCAGTTGGTAGCTTAGCATTATGTTCCCTCTTGGTGGTGGTTTTGTGCTAAAACAGGAATACTGGTGAGGTTACTTTAAACCATTGCAGACTTGGAACATTTCTGGTGGCAAAAAAAGTCTGCAGTAACTAAAATTTGACCTTTTCTTTTCTTTGATTACTGTTCTACTCTTAGTGATTAGCGATCTGAACGAAAGAGTGAGAGAGAAATATGCTATATGCACAAAAATACTGATTGAAAGTGTCTTTTAATAGCTCACATTAAGTAACATTATTGTAACTGCACCAGAGTTGGCCTAACGTCTAGTTTTCCTGCTGTCCCAGACCAGTTTTTCATCTTTGCTCCCAGAATTAGTAGCTTTGTTCCAATCTGATCCCAATCAGTGTGGGAGTCAAATACCCATGTAAATGTCCAGAGTATTTAGATGAGGGGAGAAATGGAAAGAATTTGGATATGAACACTGTGGGACAGGGGGGCTGCTTTCCCATTGCTCTGTGGCGTTTGTTTGGCTTTTTGGCTGTTGGCTGGTCGGCTGTTTTGGCGTCATGCCGGTTCTTCCCTCACAGTGATGACGCCATATTTGTGCCGGCAGGTCTGGATGTTCTGCCAGCATTCCAGCATTTATGATCGCTCGCAGATGTGAGTCCAGGAACATACTGTACTGCACCAAAACCCAGAAATTAATGAAACTTGACTGCCTTCCAGGCCACAAATTCCTAAATGTGTCTGTGTGTGTATGCATGAGTGAGAGGAGAGACAGGAGACTCGAGGGAGGAGTGGCAGCGGGAAAGTGCTATTTAAAGCAAGGGGTAGGAAAGGAAGCCTTTAAAAAAAAAGTACGATCTTAAGTGTTTAGCGGTTTGCAAGTACATTTTTGTACCACAGCTGATGTTCTGTACTGCATGCATGCACACATACGCAGACATGTACGTATATCACAGCTGTTTCCCATGGCTGCATAACACAAGGTGACAGACGGAGCGAATAAACAGCAGTAGCTCATGCTTTAGTAGCATAACATTACTCCTCTGTAACTTAAAGCTCCCCCTTTCATGCACTTTTTTGTAAAACGCTTCCTTGCCTGTTGATTTACTGCTCCGAACACCACTTGGATTATGCAGCTGGACAAATCTCAACTTGGTTGTATTACATGAGAGGGAGGGCAGATCGGGGACAGACAAGTGAGAGGTGATACAAGGCAGAGGTCGGCTTATAATACTGTAGCGTCAGCCATCGCTGTCAGACTGATGATATTTTTATTCTCCTACCAGGGACAGGGGGGGAGAGGGAGAGGAGCTCGGAGGATCTCTGTCCTCAGCAAATGTAACTCCATTGGAAACATGTTGCTCTGAGCAGCTGCACTCCTTAACCAGAACTCTGTGTACCTGTGCTGTAAGCCTCTTGGAAACACAATGTTTTTAAAGAAATAAAACAAAAATAGCCAGCCCTGAAAAGTATGTGAGACATGATAGAGTCTCTGGCTGACCTGGTTGACGGCTCTGTGTCTGGAAGCACACTCAGAGTAGATGGCCAGTTGCCTCAAATATAGTTTTGCTCAGTGTGGTTCTGCCTGACACCTGTAGCTGCCGTCCTGGAAGAGGCTGAGTGGATTTTAACTGTAAGTCATGATGTGTCACTTACAAGAGTGCCTCATTGTCTAATAATATATATTGTAGCATCTCATTGTAAAGGAGCACACCTCATACTATTTGTTTTAAATTCACAAGCCCAGAAGGCTTGGCTCAGAAGGTAGAGCGGTCGTTCACGGAACAGAAGGTCGGTGGTTCGATCCCCAGCCCCTGCAAGTCTACAAGTTGAAGTATCCTTGAGCAAAGATACTGAACCCCAATCTGCTCCCAGGGCGCCGTAAAGGCATCCCACTGCTCCTCAGGGATGGGACAAATGCAGAGAAAGAATTTCCCCTTGTGGGATTAATAAAGTATCTAAAAAAAAAAAAAAGTATGTGAAGCATTTTTTAGCTAAGCATGAGGCTAAGGATGGCGACGTTGGCTCATCTCTCTGTCTGCACTTTAGTCTTGTGGACTCCAGTAACGTTTCATGTTTTCATAAAGAAAACCACTACATGAGTTAGACAAGCTGGTGCAACAGCAGCTAGCATCAAAATCAGGACTTCTGCAGTCCGCACAAAAAATAATAGTGATCTGATGGGCTTTATGCTGCCCAGGTCAGTGATAACCTGATAACCTCTCCAAGGCAATTCTATGTATAATTTTTGTTCCATCTAAAATATTTATACAGCGTCTAAGGGTTGAGCTTCTGATTTTCAGTCTTAAATAAAATACTAGATAGGCTGCTCCATCCTTGGTGCTGCTTTGAATAAACCCATTTGTTTGCTTCCATCATATTTCAGATGAATTGTGCCCCAAAAATCGACGTATTTCCCATGAACCCCGTCGCTGTCTGTCACTCTTTCCTCCCAAGGATAAATGCTTAAATTATTTTTATATTTATCTTCTTTTTTTTTTTGCTCCATCTGCCATCTGATAGTCAGAGAAAATGTTTGCACAGGAAGAACAGGGCCTCTTCCTGTTTTGCGATCTGCTGATTTTATAAAAATGTAGATTTGAGACACTTCAAGGCCGTCAGTCTTCCTGACATTGATGCTGTTTCTCTATGGTCTCAAATGAATGAGGGATTCATTGTTTATTGATGCTACAGTCGTGCTGTTGTAGAACATGAACACCTCATCCTGAATTAAATATGTAAATTATTTTGTCTGGTTTGGATTTTTCTTTAGGTTTCTTA
This sequence comes from Chaunax sp. Z400, assembly GCA_037577475.1. Classification (NCBI taxonomy): domain Eukaryota; kingdom Metazoa; phylum Chordata; class Actinopteri; order Lophiiformes; family Chaunacidae; genus Chaunax; species Chaunax sp. Z400. Next base: position 4,628,893 of record CM075201.1, read on the forward strand.
AGGTTTTCAACAACTTGCTAATATTTCTGATATGCAGTGAGATACTGTTTTACAAGGGAAGACATTAAAACATGAAATTGATTTTTTTTTTAAAGAAATGCAAGTAAATTCCAAATTATTAAATTAAAGTTAATGACTCAAAATGCAGCCACTTTATTTTAGTAAGTATAACTTTATGCTATGCAGTTGTCATGAGCAAATTCTACTTTGACTACTAACAAGCATACCTTTAATTTAATATTTAGAAGAATCTGTACCAAAACAAATAAGCCGATTTAGAATCACCTGTTTAGGCTCAACTCTAGTTTACAACATGGAAAAAAAAGATGAATACTCCAAGCATGAATACCACTCATGAAATAATTCTACAAGTAATTAGCTTTTGTCAAACAAGCAGCTCTAACAGATTAGTATATAATCAAATTACTGCCGTCCTTTTCTTGTGTGCCATGGGTTACTCCTAAAACCTGTCAATCACGAAGTTATATGGGGAAACTCAAAGTTGACTTTTCAGCCCTCTCTATTTTCAGACAAGAAGAAAATAAGAGGAGGGCTTGTTCCTATTCCTTTTATTACAGGGATATTGCAGCTTTAAATCCTTTTGGTTGCTAAGTAGCAAGTGCCCCTTTGCTCCTTTAATGGGTCTGATTTGGTATTCCGCTCTGATGCCAAGTCTTATTTTTGTATGCGAGACAAAGTGTTTTGATGGAGGGTGATTGCTGAAACGTCTGTGTGTCTACTGAAGGCTGTTTTTTTTCTCTTTTTTTGGTGGAGAGTGAGACTTTTATGGCCTCTCACAGTACAGTACACTTTGTGCCTTCTGCTCAAAACAAGAACACAGTCGATTGAATTTTGGATTCACTTCATCATCCCTCCCTCCTCCCAGCAGCTTTGTTGTCAGCGGCAGCATGCATGTATGTGTGTGTCTGAGAGAGTGAGATGTGAGTACTCTCTGTGTGTGCTAGATGTGCATGTGTGTGTGTGTGTGTGTGTGTGTGTTTTAAAACTCAATTATTGCAAAGGCTGCCAATTAATTTGCTCTCCTGGAAATTTGAATGATACTGTAGAACACACACACACACACTCATAAGTGCATGTGTGCGTTTGATTGAAGCGCACACACACACAGCTCACCATTAGCTTGAAAGGAGGAAGAGGATGCATAGGCTGCAGAAATTTATTTGCTCCAGAGTGTGATGTTAAATTAGGTTGTGTGTGTTTTGGGGGGGTCTCACTGGCTGAATAGAGAACATTGCTTAAGGGGGGCTAAAGCAGGATCAGGTGGAATTGCAAGGTCTTGTCTCCAGGTATTATGGGAGTGTCTTTTTTTAGGTAAAGGGTCCTTCAGACTATCTCAGGGTGTCCAGATGACAGAAGGGCAGAGCTGATTGTGAGTCCCCCATGGCACTTAATCTGGCTAGAATGCATCTTGGTTTTTTATGGGACTCATAATAGATACCCCTTAATAGTGCAATGCAGTCAAATGCCTTCTGAAAACAAAACAAAAAATGTCGAAAAGACAGACACCTGCGCTACAGTGTGAATTGCATGCGACAAACCCAGCTGGCCTTAAATGCGTGCCAAAATGAGAAGTGCATGACAAGAAAATGTATTTGCAAATACTGTTTGGTGTGGTTGAGTATTTGAAAAAGGAAACCAAAGTTTACCAAGGAGAGTTGTCATGTAAAGACTTAAAAGCATGCATGTGAGAGTGTGCGTGTGCGGTATTGGCAAGGTCCAGTTGTGCAGTTCTGTGTAGCAATTAGTGGTATCTGCCACATTTGGAGGAGGTGCTGTTGTGTGTATCTGGAGAGCACATGTTGATGCGAACCTTGTGCTTTTGTATGCTTACTCTTTGATATGCAATTATTATTCTCACAAAGATATTCACGCAGATCATTGAAGTTCCACAGTCTTATCTTGGTGTGTGTTTTTGTGCGCGTTAGGGGGAGGGGGGGGTCATTAAAGGATTTCTGAATCCATTTACAAGCATCCTCCTCTCTAAACAGAAAAGAAAAAAAGCAGCGATGAGTGGTGGGTAGTACAGGGGAGAGATAAGGTTTTGAGAGCAGGAGGCTAAATTTAAATCGTAATTGGCCAACTTCCACAAGCTTGTGGGCATTTTAATGAGTCATAATAACTTCATTTAAAACCAGCTGAGCAGAAAATAGATTGGAGAGGAGCCTGTGGCTAGTATGGATTTGTGTGCGAGTGTGTGCACGGGCGTTGAGCTCGTCTGTAAAACCTACAGACGTGCACGCTCAGTGAGTGCAGAAACCAACTGGTGCGACATGTATCCAGGGCAGCTCAGAATAACACTGAGATGCATTTCATGCAGTGTTTGTATGTTGATAGACGCTAATGACACAATCAACACATTTCTGATGTGGTGAGCAGGACAGTGTTTATCACACATTCACTGCAGCGATCAACAAAGTTTGAAGATGGAAATAGATTTTAAACGGCGAAAGGAAGAAGGTGAAAGAAAAATGAAAGTATACATTTCAGACCATACCTGATTAGACCAGTTCTCAGGACTATGTGGGCAAACAGAGGTATGATGACTGTAAATCTCACCTGTTTGTTTTGTGGCACCAATTGGGGTGGAACCATTGACTTCATGGTTCACTAGTGTCTTCATTATGTAACAACAGACTGTCATGTGATGCTTATGATGCTCTATATAGTGGCCTCAATGCATCCCACAATATATTGTTAAAATAAGATGGTCCACAAATTATCATCATGCATCCCATGAGCGAGTTTCTTCCTGTCACTGCAATGCATGATGGTAGTTAGCTGAATGACAAGAAGGACCCAAGAAGTGTCTGGAAGTTGTTTTTTTGTTTTTTTATTTTTGCCAACAATCGCAGTGGATGCTGAATTCCATGGAGTTTGATGTAGTGAATTATTGAATCACACACATCATGTCCTCAATATTTTCAGCCGATGGGATCGTTTTCTGCTTTACTGACCTTCAAATGCTTTCAAATTCACCAAACCATCATTTTAAAATTTAGTTATTACAAGTGTGTCAATTTGTTTTTATTTCTCCTTTATTAATTATAATTTATAATTATTTATTGTGAATTTCTTTATTATTTACGCAAAATAAAACACTATACACACTCCTCGGCAAAATAATCATTTAATTACTATTACTATAAATTACTATACTATAACTAATTACTCTTTCATTTAATAATTTATTATTGAATGATGTATTTAGATTCATTTTAATTTGTTTAACTGTTGTTTTTCTTCAGAAAACACAGCCGTTTGGACAAACTGTGTGAAAGCCTTTTACAGTGTGCTGCAGCAATGCTGCTCCATTCATCTCCGACTGCTTCCCACAGCTGGTCAGTGCTCCCAAATTTTCTGCCAACCAATCTGGCCTCGAAATCGTCTATGGGGTTAAGGTCTGGTGACTGACCAGAGAATTCTGCTCAAACCATGACTTTGTTATTTTTGCCATGTGTTGTTCAGGCTTGGAAGATTCCGGGCATTCTGGGTAGAATTTCTAACCTGACCTATGAACACAGCTTTCTGGAGCATCGGTACACAGCTGTATTCAGCTGTGCACAGCTGTTTTTGTTTTTGATCGTCACATATTTTCCCTCTATTCAATAAAACATTGAGTAATTGCTCAAAATCTGCTAAGACGAGGTTACCTCATGTTTTTTGCCCAGGAGTGTGCGCTTGAATTTCTTTTCTGTTGCAGTTAGTATTATATGTATGTATGTGGTAGTGATGTGAATATTTGAGCTGGATACTGATGACATAATCTCTGCTCAACAAAATGGAGTGAAGAATTAGTATCCCACAAATTAAATGTGCAGCTATTTTCGTTCAGATTGTCAGAATATGTTGCATTTGGCCAAAACCCCAAAACTAATACTGCTTCCTCCTCTATAGATTAATTCATAGATAATTTTCTATTCAAGCCTGAAATATGCCAGCTGTCCAACCGTGGCGTGTCAGATATCGTCCGATCTTCTGTAACTGCCTGCCTAACACTTCCTGTCTCATGAGATCAGGTGTTCCTCTGGTGATCCTCCCTGTGTATTGTTACCATCATCCAATCTGAAGCTGGACAGGGAGTCACACCTGAAGGTGAAGGGGCAGTTATTCTGCAGACAGACAGCCTGTGACAAAGAGTCAAACCACTGTTCCTGTTTAAAAAATAACTCAGATTTCTCCAGCATTACGCACAACAGTAAAACCCTGTTCTGGTAATGATATAACAGTGTGTCATACATTCATGCAGGCTATTAGATTTTCATTACCACTTGTTGCAGTTTCTGTAACGAGCCCCTGGTATGCACTGACATCGGCAGGAATGGTGAGCCGTTCAGTTTTGACAGCTCATTCGTTGTGTCATGTGTATAATTAGGCAGATTTTACATGAGTGGACCCAGTCACGCACATCTTTGTCCACATATCCTGTTCAGTTGTTCTTTTGTCACATTACTGGTGTGCAAATCAAGGCTGTACTTACTCACTGGTATTCACACGTTATATAAATGGCCTGGCAATTGATTTTATATACTTTAGCTGCACCAAGTGACAGATGAATGAATCATTATTGAATACGTATGTTGTTTTCTTTACCCAGTCCAGACAGCATAACTCTTCACTCTTTTTTTTATGCTGTCTTACGCCTTTTGAATACAACATATTATTCCACTCATTCTTTGACAGTTTGTTCCAGATATTGCCTTTATATAGTAGAAGTGTGTTTGAATGAAATGTGATCATGGGTTTTGTTTTGTTTTTTTGCAAGGGAATCTAGATTCAGTTCCAGTTCCACCTGGGAAAGCAGAGTGGGGAGATGTTTGTGACACAAATGTTAATAAAAGTAAATACTCTCTCAGGCACAACCTTTTATTGCATTATGTAAGTTGGCCAATAGCTCTGGGAAACTTTTTAGATCAATTTCGCAGCGCAGATTAGAAAGCTATGAATCCCATTTATGGAAGAGCTCCCTCATGAAATACTCTTTGAAACTTTTATATTTTCGGATGAAGAGAGAATGAACCCGGCTAAGCAAAGATCTGCCGACGGCACTTTCATGTTGGGGGGAAGAAAGAAAGCATGAGAAAGTGAAAGGAGACAGAGCGAGTGAGGCAGAGGGAGAAGATAAAAGCACTCCCAAAGCCATCTGGAAGTAGCCAGGACACACAAGGATTGCTTTTATGCTGCTAATTCCACTGGGAGGTGCGACATAAAAGCAAAGGATGGATATTCTGTTATAACTGTTGAAAACAAGCAAGTGGAAACGGAATACTAATATGATTGGTCAGAGGGAAACGCTCTTCAATCCAGGAGTAAACAGACTTTTTGGATGACCCCCCCCCAGATTCTATTGATTTGCAACTCTAACATTTTCTGACTTTCAGGTTGCACCACATATGTACTGTGTATCTATTTCATTCCATTATCCTCTAATGGTTGCGTGTGAATACATAAAGAATACTGATTATCATGCTTTGCTGAGGTTGTAATCATTGAGGCCACCCCATGTACCACAACACCCCCAGTTCAAACCCGCCCCGGGACGTTAGGTTGCATCTCTCTGCTGTCTGTAACAATCCTTGTTCCGTTTTATTCATATCACATGTGGAAGACAACAGTCAGGCATCATTGCTGATATGCTATTGGCTGATGACCTCATTTAAACAACATGAAGTGATAGAAACCTCTCAGCCTACGATTTGTTTGGCTGGCTTGTAAACAGACACCATTTGCTCTTCTTTTATTAAAAGCCTACTTGCTGCTCCCGTCATAAACCACAGGTGCCGCCTGTTATTTAAAGTTGGGTTTAATTTAGGGTTTTAAATGGATTAGTTAACAGAAGGTCCCAGTAATCCAAACAATAAATCCAAAATCAGAAGCTTTAAGACGTTTCCGCTTTATGTGCTTAACAACTTTTGGACTGTCTCACCACACCACACTGTTGGATTGCATCAACTGTGCATTGTATGATCACACAAACAGAACTTCAGGCTACTACTGAAGGCTAAAATCTCAATAGCCATGTTTAAGCATTCCACAGCGCTATGAATTGAGCGAAGCAGTGTTTTTGTAGCAGTTTCACCCCAGACATTACACTTTTGTTTGTTTTATCTCAGTTACAACGTGTGAATGCACCGACCCACACCAATTTGCTCGATTAAGTGGTTTAAAAGGTAATTGCATGTAATTGTACCCACTTACAAAGAGTCTTTGCTTCATGGCATGTCCACAAATATGCAAACGCACCTCTGTCTGAAGGTAAAAGTGAAAGATATGAAGAGACATAATGAGTGCACCTACATGACAATGGCACACACCACCGATACAGATGTGTCTGTCAAACTGTCACCCACTTTCAGACTTAACATCGACCTTTGAAATGTTCAAATTCTATGTTAACTGGGGATTTTTCCATCAAGTGAATAAATCGGCGCCTTGAACATCAAAACGCACATGCAGCTGAAAAAGTATCGCATCCTGGTCACGTTTGCTGCCAGTGGCACAGTTTAACACAGATGACTGAAGCCTCTTCTTCACTGCGGTTATAGCTGTAGACGATGATACAGAACTAAATAAATCTTTACTGATTGTTACGTGGGTGCATATTTTACAGATTAGCAAGTGTTTCTTTTTTTTCTTTTTTTTTTCTTTTCAGAAGCAAAGCTGCTTTGTTTCCATCACACTGTGCTGCAACTATAAGTGAAATCCCACAAACAGAAAGAGAAGTAATCTTAAACGTCAAAATATAGATAATAAAAAGATAATAATAGAAAAGAATATAATTGTAATGTATCGCTATGAAGTATAATTTGACGAGAACAGTGGATATAAATGTTGCACATTTATAGAATCAACACATGATGATTAACACATAATATTCTACTGTACCAATGCATTAACATTCAACCATCTGTATTCAAGTTAAAATAGTACATTGTCTAATATAATGCATGTCACTTTTTTTATATTCAACTGATCAACTAATTTCACCTCGATGCACAAAATGAATAAATGAAGCAAAGAGTTTCCCTGACCAACAGCAGCTAAAGAAGGGAAGAGAGCAGAGAGGAACTGGAGAGGACAGCTGAACCCTTTGAACCGTACAGTCAACATTTGGCCTATTTCTGCCTCAGCTGATTGTATCCCACCACCACCACCTCCAACCACACATATACGCACACTTCTCGACTTTTGGCTGCCGGCCAAGAGCTGTCATTGCCTCTACAGTATCAGTTCTGCTGTGTATATATATCCAGAGTGCAGTGTGTGAGGCCCATGCACAAGAGGGCTGGGAAACCCTCAAAACTGTTCAGCAGCTTCACTTTGGTTAGGAAACATTTTCCATTTTCACAGGGAACGTTATGGAAATGTTTCAAGAAGAAGTTGAATTCAACTTTTAAAAAATGCTTTTTTTACCATAGAATTATATTCAAAACTTTTCAAAGACCTGTTTAAAATTACTTCCATAAAATCATTACAGTTAACAGAATTTGTGAAAGTCAGTTTGCCTGTTGGTTATTTAGGACTCTGTGTATTGATATATAATTCAGCATGCATGCTGTAAGCAGTGTCTTTTCAACTTTATTGTTGCTCCACATTAAATGGAGGCAGCCAGAAAGCTGAGCTCCGGCTCTCATAAATGATTACTAATTGGATCTCAGTGTCATCTGTGCTGTGAGTCTGGATAGAATTTGAACTTGGGGGATTTTCTTAATCTTTTTTTTTTTTTTTTTTACTTTACCAAAACCTCTGGAGAAAAAAAACAGATGGTAACTTTGGTGGTGGTGTCGTTTGGCAGATAACACCGGCTTGATGACTACAAGTTCTGTGGTATTCTAAGTTTATTCCCCTGAATAGCTTTTGTTGTGAGTTTTCCCTGATTAGTTCGATTTGCCCGTTTGAAGTCTGCACTTACTATGTTTTACATGGAGGATTTAACAGGGTGGAAGAAAGGATTTTATAATCGAACAAAATAAACATGTTAATCAGTGCACCTGAGTGCAGTAAAAAAAACAAAAAACTGCATGTTGTAAGTATTTCCTGTTGTTTAGCCATTTGGATATCCTATTATCTACTCTCTCAACCACGTCTCCTTTTGTTTCTGTTGGCTCAGCTCGGCCTCTTCTGTGAGCCAACCTGATTTACATCAACAACTGTTCAGCAATGCTGTCTTTAGGTCACTGTATCTGGAGCTAATCTTCATATCATGGCATGAGAGCATGCAGACATAGTACAGACACACTTGTCTGAATAAATCTTTTATTATTTGATCACTCTTTTTCAAGGTGCAATATTTAATTCTATATTATATATTTAATTCAGTATAATTTAATATTGATATTTAATTCCTGCCAACTTACGGTTTAAGATTTAGAGTACTTTTCTGCCAGTTTACACTCTTCCCTCCTTTTTTCCTACCCAGGTGATCACTGGATTCCCTGCTTTCCACTCAGGCCCCATGACTCCAGCCTTAATAAACTCAGCTTTGCCTTTGACAATGTGTGACTTGAAAGCAGGAAATAATGGGCCCTAAACACTAAATCTTTACAGGTTATTGACCTGGGGACAGGAGGGGAGAATGTTTGGGGGGGGATCCAACAACTAATTCGCTGCTTATGTGGCCATTTTGGTTTACTGTATATAAAAAAGGTAGAACGGGATCAGAGGAAGATGACAGGACAGTTAAATGTTTTGTATAGTTTCCTCAGCGTCTGGCCAGAATGCACATCCTAACATGAAACTGGTTGAATGCATTGTGTGTTCCCCACCCAGCTCTTTAATGAGCAGGAGCTCAGTGTCTCTTGTTACCCTGGTAAAAGTCAGCTCAGCTCTTGCTTTGCTTTTATGCTCCTTAACTCCTTTGCACTTATGTTTGCCTGCTGTTGCAGATGAAGAAAATAAAAGGCCGGAGCAACGATTGTTCCTTCTTTTTAGATTTGGTGCAATCACCTTAAACCTCGGCCCACCAGCAGCAGCCCCCAGGCAGCCAAAATGAGTTTTCCTTCCCCGATCCAGCAGCCATCTCTCCCTTCCTCTCTTGAACTATAAATGCATTTACAGCACTGTAAAGAGGATGTCAATTGCTGGATTCCCAGCAGCTGGCTGGGCAACAAGTCTGTGGTGATCACAGGGGTAAGGGTTCACATGCTGGTCAGACCCTCAGGTCTGTCTGCCTCTCTTCCCAGCACACATATACATGTATTAGCTTTGCGCTGCTATGGCTTTAGCTTTAACCTGAGGAGATGTGTGTCTGTCCAACTTTGTTCTAGGGCGAGATATCGCAGAACTACTGGCTAAATTACCATACAACTCGTTATGGATCCTCATGGTCTCCAGAGCATTAAGGAAGACTCTCCTGGTTAGGACAAGGCAGCACCGGTTGTTTGGACAAACACTTAAATTGACCTGTGTTTAAATTAACTAGCGAGGCTTTAATACTAAAATTGTTCACAAAGTCCATGCAGTTGAAATGAACATAGCTGCCTTGTTAGAATGGTTTTGGTCTTATTATTCACATACAGAAAATACAGCCATAAATGTGTTTACAGCTAACACCCTGGACACGGTGAACATTTCAATGAAGATTCAGAACTACTTTGGGGTTGTTTGTAGGATGTTGCCAGCTTCTGTTTAATGTCAAAATGCCTTGGAAAACCGCTGCTGAGTGAAGGGTTTGGTTTGAAGTTTTAGGCAGAAGAAATTCATCAGGAACATTCACTAGCTGATACAGAAATAAACAAGGCTCGGCGATGAACTCCCCACAAGGAATAAGAAAAGTGTCAGGGTTTGAAAGATGCTGCAATAGTTTTTACAGCACAGTAGTAAGATAATCTGGCTGAAAACTGCGACCACACATTTACATTACACATTACATTACATTACACATTTACATTTCACATTCCTTAACATTGTCATCTGAAAACGGTCTCATCAGTCAGAACAAGAATGCATGACAAGGCATCATCTGTGATGCCTGTTGGTTATTCTTCCTGTTGCTCTGCTGTTAATGGCTTTGAGGAGACACATTATCCTCTGACCTTACTGTACTTCCTGCTTATTTAGTACACTGTATGAAATGTAGATATAAACAGAATGCAAATATTCTGTGTTTAAAGCCAATAGTTTCATTAAGTGTTCCCAAAACCATACAATAGTTATCTTTTTACAATTAAATGTTTCATAAAGTGGTGTGCCTCGCCCCTTGTAAACAAAGAATAATGATAATATAGAATACCAATTAATCTGTTTACATGTGGAATGGTCCAACAGGTGTTTTTGAGCATTCCACAACTTTCCCAATCTTTCGTTGCCCCTGTCCCGAGTCGAAACTTGTTATATAGGCATCAAAATTCTGAAGAGGCATGTCTTTACAAAGATTAATGAGGCTGATGAGGTAAAACATTCAATATTATCGTCTTTGTGCTTTTTTCAATTCAGTACATGTCCAAAGGGATTACAAAATCAGGACTCTTTTTTTTTTAGTGTCCCAACTTTTTTGAAATCAGGGTTTTCATCCAGATCATCAAAATAATAGAAAAATAAACTCACAAATACATTATGCCTGATTATTCTTACATTTGTAAATGCCTCTCTGTCTCTTTATCCACCTGTATTGTTTTCAGCATAGCAGGTGGCTCATTAAAGTTGCCTTTGCTATAAGCGAAGAGTACTGGCCTGCTCACCGTTGCCATTGTCAAAATGAGGTATTGATGCTGTAAATACATGGCATTCTCTGGTGATGGCCTGCAGAGTAGCTAATCAGTGTGGCAGAGGCCACACAAAAGAGGGAGAAAACATTTCCATCCGGACGAGGATGAGGACTTTCTCCTTACCCTGGTGAGAGAGGAGTGTGTGTATCTTGTGCCCCCAAACACCAGCATTGTCGACAAGAGGAACTCTGGAGCGGCATCACACCAGCCACCAGAAATTCAAAGACTGCTACCCCCAAAGATCTGTGAATGCATGTAAGCAAGCAGCGCTCTTCCGTCATGACCCTGATTTCCTGACTTTGTGAATTATCACTTTAGCAGGCCTTGGCTAAGAAGATTGTGGACATTTCACATGTCATCAGACCGACTCCTGCTGATGTCCCATCGTTGAGTGGACGCAAATTGCTGCAGTGATTTGTTGACCTCCTGCCTGACATAAAGAATACTCTGTCGTCTGTCAGATGATGTGGGGCAATTACACCTGGGGTTTTTGACAAACTGAGTGCACTCAACAACAAACTCTAGGGGAAAAAGACCAACACATGCCCCACATGATAAGCACTGTGAATCCATTCAAGGTCAATCCTGATGTTTGGATGACGCAAGAACGGGAGGCTGACATACTTTCCCAACCCGGCAATAACGTCATAGGCCATCGAAAACAAAACTTTTTACCCTGAGTGGTAGCATGCTCACCTGGATAAAAGGGCAACAGAGTTCAGCCTGTAGATGTCATGGAAGACATTGTTGCCCGTTAATATAAAATAGGTAGCAGTCAAATCCCAGCAAGCATTTGCTTTGCCAAATGGAGCTGACAAGAAGATGGTTGATTCACAGAATGACACAGAGCTGAAAGCAGATCAAGGGAGAGTGAATTTTGGGGGGCTTGTCAGCAGAGAGAGGGTTCCTTTCCTCACGGCATGTGAGTGAGTGAGAGCCTATTTTGGATCCACTTATCTCTGTGAGATGGCACATGAAAATAATCAAATCAAAGTACAGGAGCCGCCTTACTGACAGATGCCTCACAGACTGTCTCAGACTGACTGGCTGTCGATATGAGCCTGAATACAAAGCACAGTATTCAGTCAAAACCAACTGGCTTTGTGACGAGTGAGGCTGCAAAAGACTGAACGTAGAACTGCACTTAATATGACTGGAAATGTTGTTAGCAAACACCATGCTACGAATTCATAAAACGCTAATGGTAAATGTAGTAACTTGCATGAAGCTTCAGTGGATAAACAGACAATGAAAGCTGCTTAATGCAAGTGTTTTGAATTTGGTCTTCGCCTCATACAAATGGAAAATCAGCCACACACCTTTATTTTTTTATGTTTTAAAATTGAATGTATGATGTATTGTGAACGTCTTAAAGATATGGTCTGTTTGATATGCTAGTTAGTCTTCACTTAGTTTCAGTTTAGCCAAAGCATTTCATCTAAATCAAATACATCTTGCCTGCAGTACTAATTAATTAACTTAGTACTAATTAATGCTTCAATGTTGCATTTCACCACTCCTGTAGATGATTAATTTAGAGCTGTGTTACCTCACTTCAATTATTATATCATAGGATTGACCAGGCCAACATAATAATTACTACATAAGGTTTTGACAAAGAAGAATACATTCAATATAAGATGATCTCCCTGGTTCTGCTGCATCAGTTTCACTTTTTTAAAATATGATATTATACAAATATTCATGACTATTAATATTATAAATCTGAATAAATATAGATAATTGGGAGTGCAACAGTGTTATAGGAGTGCAATACTCAATCAGTGGGGACATGCTCATTTCTGTCATGCTGTCACTGTCTCCACTTACAAGCAGATTTTGCTGTTAAGGTTGGAGGATGTGTTGTAAATGCTGCAGTTCCTTGTCAGACAACTCTTGGAAATGCAAAGCCCCTGAATTAAAGCAACAACACAACTTACACAGCCACGGCATCTTCCACTATCTTCTGTTGTCCGTTTCACTTTGAGCACATCTCTGGCTTAATCATATTTTGTTGCTACTTACCACTCCCTGCATCACTGCCAGATTACTTTAAATCTCTGTGTAACAAGTTCTCCTTCAGTGCAGTTGGTTTGTATTTTCAGATCCTGGCTTTGTCAACCAAACACTCAACATGACTATTAGAAATGCTAGATGACGCCTAAATGCATCAGGATCAAAACAGGGTTGGATGTGCCTGACCACATCTGGAGGTCGTCTGGTTGACATTATGTTCTGACCGTAGGTCGTAATGAAAGTCATACAGTTTGCTGGCGTCTGCACTCAGTAACTGTGATACAGATTTGTTTGTAGCTAACATAAAATATCAGCCTGTTGTTCAAATTTAGAGAGCAAACAAGCGAGAAGGCTGATTGAGTCCAGGCTGTTTTCACTCATTATTCATCCAGTGTGTGTCATGGAAGTGCCAAAAGATACTTGATTCCACAGATCTGTGTGAAAAATGAAAGGATGGGAAGTGAGTGATATACATTAAAAATTAAAAAAAAAATAGATGAGTGTATTGCACTCTCCTTTGCAGCTAATCTGCTGTTTTGGCATAGAATTGATCTAATCACAAAGCCTGCACAGGTTCTGCAACACAGCAGCTTTTTTAAATAAAGAAAGGAATGACTTCAAGTATTACCTCTGCCAAATTTACAAAATTTCCCCTATAACTCAACAACTCCCAATCCTAAAAGCCTCAGTGTAAGACTTGTGTACACAGGGCTATTACAGGAACAGATCTTTAAACTCTCTCCTCTCTCTCTCTAAGTATGCTTTGTTATAAACCATCACAGGCTGCTTGGGTTGGTAAACATGAGCTCTGTGTGCATTTTTCCATTATCACCTTAGATTATTCTGAGGCAGTGAAGTCTTCCCAAGTACAAATTACACAATACCCAACCGACAGATTCATTTATTTAGACTGAAAATCGAGTTTAGCTTAATCTCATCAAGGCCTCTGTCAACAGATTGAAACTGCAGTAGGTCACCCACCCCTGTCCAACCAGGATCTATTGATACCAGACCCTGAGGCTTGTGAGAAATGGTTCACTTTGGCACTTTAGAGCAGCCTAACTTACTTCCTGCCTCTTCACACCAGGAGAGCCCCGGGTGGTTCCTCCATGCATCCAGCTCTTGTTTCCTTTCTTGCACTTCTTCACACACATCCTTGCAGACACAAATACACACATCCAACCAAGGCCCTGAAGAAATCCTTGTGTCTGTGGCCTGCAGGAACATATGGATACATGTCAAAGCCTCATTTTCTCTTCTCTTTTTGAAAGCAGAGGGGGGTTAAAATGCAAAGCTGAAAACACATGGCACCTTTCACCTCACAGGGCAGCCAGGGAGGAGGGAAGACCAGGGTTTGAAGAGGGTGGGGGTGTTTTGAAACACTTGGTCAGTGTCTGGCAACTGCAGGGTAATTGCTGTGACTGGACAGCAAGACAGGGCATATATGGTTTGTGTGTGTTCTTACAACCGAGGATTATGGCAGGTTTTTACAACCCAAGCCTTATCTTCTTTGTTTCACCTTCATTCCTTCCAGTTATGGTACCATCACAAACAAAAGCCATCAGTTCACAATTAAATTTTGATTTAAAACAAGCATGTGTGTCACCTTTTGAACTACGTGTTCTGCTGCTGTTCTGCTCACGGCTTGGTTTCTGCAGTGTCTTGAATGTTATTCAAGATTATTTTAGTCTTAGAAATAAGGTCTGTTAAAAAAAGGCCTTAAACTGTATAATTATTACATAGATTTTGTTATTGATGAAATAGAAAAATGGCAAAATTTTTTATTCGTGCTTCATGCATCTACAGCCATGCTAGCGGCTCTTTAAGAGTAAAAACTTCACATTGTGAATGCTGCTGTAACACGCTGAAGTTTAACACGGTTACATCTCAATTAAGCTTAGCCTGTTTGCACGCCAGGATTTATTAAGTAGCACTAAACACGAACAACAGCTGAGGTTTTGACTTGATAAGAGGGCTGCATGAAAAGTTAGAAGGTCACGATGTTGACTCATCTCGTGGGGTGCTTGAATAATTTTACCAAATAGCATGGCAATCCATTCACTGGTTTCAAGACATCTCACTGATAACCAAACCCAAAGTCGTGGAGGCACTAAAGGAAAAGGAAAGGTATCAATGAATGTCTCTACATGATGTCATGGCAGTCCACTCAGTATTTGTTAAGATATCTCCAAAAAATGAGAAAAATAATTTATAGAACTGGACAATAATTCAAACATTATATGAAATAAATTCAAGTCATGAAAAGATTAAAAAAGACAACTCAAAGGAAAAAACATTAAGTTATCATTACGTCACCAATTTGCCCCAAAGTCCAATACCAACACCATTAAAAACACCAAATTCACAGTAATCTGATCGTACTTATCTCTAAAATGCTAAATGAATATTAATAATAGATGCATACATGTTTGTGCACATTAAATAAGGTTTATCTGATGTCAAGGCAGTTGAGAGAAAAGAGGTAAATAGGAGGAAGGGACTGTAGAAAAGGAAGGATTAGGAGGAAGAGGGGACAGATCTATGGACTGAGATGCCCTCGTTCTCCCACGGGGCAAAAGCTCTTGAAATGGCTTTGGCGTTCAGAGAAAGTAAGGCAAAGGAGAAAGAGAAATAAACAGTACAAAGGAACAGGGAACAGTGAGGACAGGGAACTGTCTGTGACCTACTGGACAAACAAATTGGTTTGCTGGCAAAATGGATTAAGGGGCTGAGTTGGGTGAAAAAAACAAGGGTGACTGATGTTGCAATGTGAGCTCATGCATTTTGAAGCAGGGCTGAATTTAGAGGTTTCATGTGGAAGCGTGTTGTGAATTTTCCTTGTCTGCGAGTATGTATGGGTGCATTTGAACGCTCTGCAAGTCAATATTTGTCTGCTTAGCCACGTCCCTAGACATCCCAATCGGCGCAACGGACCGTAAAGCTGTCAAATGCGACCTGAATATTCTCTGTCTTCATCTGTATCCTCCTTTTTCCTCTCCCTCCCTCTTCCTCTTGCTCTCTCACTTCCCTTTGATTTCTTTTTCGTCTCCGTCGATGACAATATCATCGGGAGCAAACGTGTTCCTGTGCTTTTGATGCCTTGATACAGAAAAGCAAGATTAACTCCTTGTCTGTGGCGCTGTCCTCACATCATAATGCCACTTCTGCCAATGTGTGTGACTGATTTTTGTGAAAGCAGCACATGTTTTATACTTAGCCTGCAGCAATATCATCTCCATTGTAAACTATGTATGTTCTAAGTGCAGCGACTCTTTTTGTTCCCATTATACTTTGTTATACTGTTTAACGTAGATGTTGTAGGAGGTGTTTTTACCACTGGATTGTTTTTGTCCCATCCATTTATTAATCTTACCATATGTAACAACATCTATAAAGCTTAGATCACACAGGGCTAAATCAGTCAGG
This sequence comes from Chaunax sp. Z400, assembly GCA_037577475.1. Taxonomy (NCBI): domain Eukaryota; kingdom Metazoa; phylum Chordata; class Actinopteri; order Lophiiformes; family Chaunacidae; genus Chaunax; species Chaunax sp. Z400. Next base: position 4,645,059 of record CM075201.1, read on the forward strand.
CCACTCACTTGGTGGCCATCTTGAAACATTTCTGGGAAACGTCCCCTTAGCAAACATGCTCTTCATGACCTGTTGGTGATTCTGGCTGCAGAAGAAGTTAGCTTGCCAATAAATTCAAGGTGATAAACTTAAGTTTGCTATCTTATGACTCTGATTCCAAATAATTTGTGGTGGTGTTTAAACCATACAAATAAACAGAATGTAATAAACGTTCTCTTTCTTACTTGATATATGACTTCACTACCTCGACAGTCCTGGGACTCGTTTGTCGTACTTTTGTGCTTCAGAATGTGCGATTCATTCTCAATGGGAGGCAGGTCTGTACTGCAGGCTGGCCAATCTAGTCCCTGCACTATTTTACTGCGAAATAGCAATGTGACTTGGTAATGCCTCGTCTCAATAAACAGGGATGTGCCTGAAAGACGTCGTCTTTTAGCATTAATGGGGCCTTCATAAAGGCTCAGGGTGCTAACACTCCCTTATACAATCACAGAGGCTGGCTTTTCAACTTTCCACTGGTAACAGTCAGGATGGCTTTTCCTCTTCAGCCTGGAGAGGAGGATGCCCATAATGATATTTCCAATTTTCCAAGAATAATTTGAAGCATGCCTTTTCACTTCGCATCAGTCCATGTCAGATGAGTTTGGCCCAGAGAAGTCGGCAAGATTTCTAGATGTTAGTGATATACAGCTTTCTCTTTACATGGCAGGGTCCTAATTTGCATTTGTAATGGAAAAACTATACCAATATCTGTTTTCCAAAGTTTTTCTGGGCCCATGTAGTAATATTCTCTTTACAGTTATGTTAGTTTTGACGCAGATCTGCATGGGGGTCGAGGGTCAGAGGAATTCTTTGCTGGCTTTCAGCTCTGCTTCTTACGTGCAAAGATTTCTACACAGTCTCTGAATCTTTTGATGATATTATGGATAGCAGATGGTGAAATCCTTGAATTCCTTGCAATTGTCTGTATATCCAAGCAGTGTTTCACAAAGTGGTGGACCTGGCCCCATCCTTGCTTTTGACTGAACTTTTCAAGCATGCCCTTTTTATTCCCAATTATATCACTATCATCTGTCACCAATTGACATGTTTGCCTGTGGAATGTTCCAGACTGGTATTTCACAACTTTTCCAGTCTTTTGTTGCCCCTGTCCCAACATGTCTGAAACGTGATGCTGGTGTCTGGTATGGTATATATGCTGGTGGATGTTGGGGTTGTAAAGTAGCTATTTCAGAGCTAAAATCATACATGCTTTATACTATACCATGTCTGCTTGCTACCTAGCTAGCTTTTCATCATGGGTTTTGCAAATATGGGCCAATTTTGCTTCCTGTATAATCAATTACTTTAATGTATATTATAGCAGCAGGCTGGCTAAATATCCTGTTCTGAAGTCTTTATGTTGTGTGTTTAATATGTCCTATGATATTTATAGTATTTGTCCATTCATAGTATGTATTCAAGATTTTAGCCTTAATTGTAATGCATGACAGCCAAGAGATGTTAAAAGCCCTGATATACTTACTGCTGTCAGGATAATGACCAGTTCAACGTTAAGTCAGTTTTGCAACAAACTATCAAACCTGGAATATTTGAATTCGATACATTTGATGTTTGTGCAATGATAGTCTGACAAATACATTGCTATGGCAACAGACAAATGAAAAGCAACCCACTTTTTCAGACTAATGCCTGTTTGTCATGTGTCAGTATATCAACAGTCATGTCATTACTTTGTCAAGATTGGCCACCTGTTACTTTATGAAATGATTGGATCACTTTACAGCAGAAATGGTTTCCTTGGCCAAAATACCTTGTGAGAACTCTGCCCTGATTGTGTTTGATGTTTAACTCTGCCACCTCCTGCATGTTGCCATCTGTCACATACTTCCTGGTACACATTAAGATTTATGCCAGCAAAAAATACCTTTTCTAAACTCTATCCCTGCACATGAGGAGGTGTTAAAATGACTTGGATCCCATGGCATCTCTGAATGGAAAATGAATTTTATATAGCAACACCTGTCTGATAATATGCCTTTAATTGTGGTGACTTAATGCAAACTCACCTTGTGTGTAATTGTGTCATTGTGTGAGTATATTTTTTTTTAATTATTATTATGAGAAGCAGTCTGGCGCGGGCCCAGTCTTTTCTGAGCCTTGATAATGCTGGGAGCATGGCGCTACACACCTACTCTACTACAGGGTACAGGCAGTACCCTAGCCTGTCCTCTCCAATTGGCAGTGTCTGTGCTGTTGTACCACTGATAAGAGGCTGGTGTAAATAAAACTGTACAGCACGGCACGTTATAAACCTGAAGGTAGAGTAAGGCAGAGAGGGGGGGAATGAGAGAGCATGTGGTGTCTGTACTCATTGTACTGACAGCATACGGCATCTGTGTGTTCCCTTGAATGTTCAAATGTACTTGTGTTGCTATTTGTATGTGAGCCAGATTTCATCTGAGATGCTGAGAACAAAGAGTTTTTTGACACCTAATGTCATTTTGCTCATTTATTCACTTTTGTTTTATGGTGAAGATTAAGCCAATGCGTCTAGTTGAGGCAGTGGAAGATATTTTTTATGGTTATGGGAATGACTCAAAGTCCATGCAAGTGTAGTGGAACCAACATGTGTGTGAATGTGTGTGCGGGGGACTAGGGGGGGGGGGGATGGATTTTTGCAGTTTTTTGGTACTGAGAGTACTGTCTTATGTAAGCCATTTATGTAGGCTCAGTGAACAGCCAGGCTATGTTTTTGTTGGTGACTGCACTTGTCAGCCTGCCTCCCTCTGTCACACTCATACACACATGCACATTCTCGCTCCCTAATCTGTCTGTCTACCTCTCTCTCCCTCTCTTTCCTGCCCTGTTTACACTGTTAAAAACCACCGAGTGTGATATTGGATGGCCATCGACAGATAGACTGCAATTAGCCTTTTTAATTTCCCATTTACCCTCCCCCTGACTCCTGAGAACAGATCATTCAGCCACTTTCTGCAGAAATATGTGCACATACAGTAAATGCCTGCAAGAATCAAGCGTGCACGGGAGCTAAAGTGGGAAAAAAATCAGACCTGAAGCTTTTATCATGTCAAGTTAACCTTAACAAATTCATTTTTGTGCAGAAATCAGCAAACATGACACTTAACTTTTCAGGTCAGAGCAGCCTGAGCATTTTGGGGGAAATGTGTGATAGGGGAAATTTTACTTGGGACAGATTTTAAGGCCCATGGAAACCCCTACTTCATACCAACAGAGCATAAAAGAGTATCTTCCCAGAGTGCATTGGATTATCCAGATAAATTGCAACCTTTTCTATGCAAAATACAAGCATATTAACTAAATCTTAGTCGTGCAATCTTGTTTGTCAAACTCAGAGTTGCGCTAGCTACGAGAGCCAGAAATGCATTATGACATTTTGTGACTAAGATCCAGTCTACAAGATAACAAAGTTAGAGCCTATTCACATGAGAGCAGTGTTTTCAGGGCCTAGAAAGGCAAACTTTTGAAAACGGGCTCCGGAGTGTAATCTTTTCTACACCACCGTTACATCGCAGGGTAAACGGGCAAAACGCAACTCCTATGAAAATGATGATGTCACAGCCCCGCTTTGCACACGCCTACTACGGTTACACGGACAGAACACTATGTACAAAACAACAACAACAACAAAACGTGTCGGACTGTCCGGTTCTGTTTCTCCTGAAAACTCTAAGTTTTTCAACGCTCCCCCAATGTAGATTTGCTGAACCACTACTTTGATCTTATTCTGTGGTGTAGATTTTGAAATGTTACACTGCCACCTACTGGCCTGGCATGCATACTACAGCGTTTTCAGCCATTTTTCCATTTCGAAAACTTTTTCGTATGAATGTAGAACTTTTTCAAAATGCAAAGGAGAAACTTCTCCGTTTTCAGCAAAAACCTTGCCGTTTAAACGGACCTTAGTCTGTTGCTAACTTTGTTTATTCTAAACTTTTACAGAGGTTACAAACTTTGCTCATCCAAACTAAATGCTACATATATGAGCAAATCCTTAAGGACAGCTGATTTTCCCCAAATGAGGCTGATATATTCTATTATAAGAATGTCCAGGTAAATTCCACAGCTTGACTACAGTGCAGTCACAAAGACAGAGGGCACTTTACTCATATGCACTAGAGCTGTTTTTTTTACCGTGTTATTGTTTCATGTGATGTCCAGAGTTAATTTTTTATACATCTATACATCACAGTAGGCATTTTCCATTGGAACAGTCAAGCTCTATTTTAGACTTTCCTGAATGAGGAAGCTCTTAGACAGGGATCTGTTTTGTGTAATGAATGCTAAATAGAGTCATGCCATCTCATGCAAGCAGGCATGTGACACCATCTGACAATTGATATGATGACTGTGTCACAGGAAACAGAAAGTCTCCGCTTGATTTTGCTGATTTGCTGAAAAGAAAAGCATATTTTTATTCTTCTGTTTTGTTTTTTGTCTGTAACATTTCTAATTGGCAAAAGTTAAGTAATGCTAATGTTACGATGTGAAAACTCGTGGCTTCGTCAGATTACGATATAAGCAGCAGCTACGAAGAAACACTTTTTTCCCCTGTGCAGTATGAAATGTTAAGCTCTCGTATCAACACGGTGGCCTACTTTTTGTGCATCGCTATGAGCAAAGACAGGCTCTCTGACTCTTATGTTTAATTCTGCCATTGTCTTTTGATGAAAGATTCTGTTTAGACTACGATCCCCAAGGGGCAACATCTGTTGCAAACTTAGCATATATGCTCTACCTGTGAAAGAAAGTAGGTTGGAACAACAAGTGTCAAGTCTGAATGTGGGCATAAAGTCACAGAAAAACTTCCACAGGAGGTAAAGAAAAGCAGGAGTATCACCCAAAACAAACGAGGCCTTTCTCTGTCGCTACATATTCTTTTGAATGAGAAGAATGGGGACATTATGAGATCACATGGCCGTGCTGGATGGTGTGAGTGTGATGAGAGTATGTGTGTGTCGCTGCACCCAAACACACTTTAACTCCCAAATGGGCATTGAGCTTCCTTTTACCCTTGTCTTTGTCTCTTTATCATAACATAATATGGTTTAAATTTGCAACTGATGTACATGTGAAATCAGTGTAAGAGCAAAAAGTGCACCATTGTGCAAACATGTTATTTACTGAAATGGGAGAATAAACACTTAGCATGTCAGGGGAAATTACAGGTAAGGGAATGTTTGATCACTTAGTTGTGAGGCCTGCTCAGAGAGCTAATCCACATTCCTCATCACATCTAAATGTTGGAGGAAACCCACAGCAGTTAACTTTAAATAAAACTCTCTTGAATAAAGCCAAGGAAATGGTTAGAGTATCTTAAGTCAACTAGACCCAACCGTAATCACAGGTTTTATTTATAGGGCACTTTTACAGCAGAGTAACAAAGAGATTTACAAATAGAAAAAAAAAAATTGTGACAGCATGAAGGGACCCAAAGTCACGTGATGGCTGACTCAATTCATTCTATGCTGACTGTGTAACTTGTGATTTTAGACTTTGATAACTCAAAAAGGTTTCTGACATACAGTAATGGTTTGCTGTTAATTATTTATCATATTATAAACATGCCTATCTGGCAATAAGTTATCACTGGAGTATTAATTTTCAGTCAAGTCCAGGTGACAGCTTCTTTTGTCATAAGTCATAAGTTTCAACTTTTGTCAAAAGTTGAAAAGAGTCTCTGTTTTAGATTTAGACTTGAGAATTGACAGACTTGACATAGGCTTGGTATTCTGCCCAACTGTTTTCCCCACAGCTCTTCTTCTTAACACATTTAAAAGAAGAAGAAAACTGCTACAAAGCCTAAAAAACAACGATTTCCCTCCTCAGTAAACAAGGCAATCCATTTTGAACCTTTAGCACATACTTACATCTTACACTTACAAGTACAGTTTTAAACGTTAACAGAGGCAATGACTTATCTAACTCTGAAAAATCAGAAGCTAGCAGTTCTTCAGAGTTTCACCATGCATTGTATGAGGGAAAGTTTTCTTTACAAAGTGGATGAAAACCCGACGTGTGAAGACGCAGCAGGTTTACAGTATATTCAAGACCGTTATATGACTCTGTGCTCCTTGGGTTTGTAAGAAGTTTATTTGATTGGCAGGGAGCCCTCTCTGGCTTGTTCTCTTTTACAATCCTTTATGAAATAACTGAGCCACACTGTGCTGCAACAACAGTTGTGCAATATTTCAGAGAGGGAAGTGAAAAGGGAAGCGGCTTCAGTGGCATGTGGCACCTGATCACCTCCTCCTCATGCACACAAGCACACTTTAACTCAGCATGGGTTGTGCAACATTTATTAAGTCAGCTAAGGGTTGAATGTGTGGCATTGTAGCAGAAGGTTCCCCACTAGCAGTGGACACGGCAAGTTTAGAGACTTTTTGTTTTGTCTTTTTAATTATGTGATAGTTCATTTTTCTTTACTTGGCATTATTCATTCTAATGTGTCCTGCAGAGCAGCAGAGGGATGCCACCATTTAATGTTTGTTTTGTGTCTTAATAAAATTAAAGATTAGGATAAATTTGTCTTTAGATTCTACAATATAATGTTCAACAGGCTGCAGCTTATAGTGTGTTTTTCTTATATGTTCATGAAGAACTATTACTTAGAACACACATAAGAAGAGTAGCAGCTGATGTCAACTGTATATCTCCTCTGTCCCGCTTATCCCGTCTTTCCGAGAGAACAAGTCCACCCTCTTGCGATCAAAGGGTCCTCAAGATTTATCACTTTAATTTGGCAGTGAAAATGGCTGTTACCAAGCAGAGGGCCCCCTGTTAGCACTTAGCAGGCTAACTAGAGTGACGGGCATCTGGCTGGGTGGCTGCCTGGCTGTGTGCACCCTGGGTTCCTGTGCTCCCACTTTTTCCTACCCCCATTTGCCCCATGGTGACCCCACACTAGTCCATTCTCCTTGAAGCAAGGCACCACGCAGGCATTTCCTGACAATTTATATCCTTGTGCCACATGCAGGGGCATGCCCCGCACTAAAATCCTATCCCTGGCCCATTTAGCACACGCCTCTTGGCCTCCCAGAAGACTGGTTATAGTGTTGCTCCGCTGTCTGTGAGGCGGAGTCATTACTTGTAGTAACCACGCCAGAGTTAATCTGATTTACTACTAATCACTTATATTTTACACTTAAGTTGTGGTGTCTATTAATTTATTTGACCAGATTAGATTTTTGAGCCTTAATGTTCTTTTTTTTTGGGAACACACAACAACACACTCGACACAGTTACACACATTCACACCTGGATGCTATCTAGTATAATCAGGTTTTGGTCTGGCCACAGAGGGGCCCTTCTGGGCCAGCTGGGGGGTTACAGTAATGCCCTGCTCTGGGGGACCTCAGTGTTGACAATGAAGAAAGTGAAATGAGACTTTCTTATTCCTAGTTGATTTTTGTACATTGTTTTTGTTGTTTATGTATGCACTCAGATTTAAAATAGTTAAAAATGTGTTTTCCTTCTTTCCAAGACACTACAGCACCATTTGGGAAACAGTCAGCATGAATGTTAAGTGATCAAAGGTTTATGTTCATGTAATGGATGTGTTGAAAGCACAAAAGGCCATTTTAAGAAAGGTTTTGTCAAAATCTACTCTGAGCACTGATATCAGTCTATGAATGGAACCAGGGTTGTACTTATATGGTCGTACAAAAGTCCCATTTGGTCCCTGCAAGGGCAATCAATGAGCTTGAATCGATATGACAGAAGCAGTCCGATGCAGGTGAGCAGAGCAGCCATAGTATGTAAAAAAAATAATAATTACTGTTATTCTCCAACAATGCAGAATAAAGGAGTTGAAAAAAGAGATGTGATGTGAATAATGCAAATGAGGGACATTTGTAGGTGTGTTTTCTGGATCGTCTCTTCATCTCCATTACATGTCTTGTTCTCTAAAGGTTAAGTGGCTGCTTTTGCCAGCTAATTCAACCATATGTTCATCTGTGCATTTGACACTGGAGCGCCATACGCTCACACTACAAAGTATTCCTCCTGAATATGCAGCCAATTATAAAGGCTGTTCCTCACCAGCTCCATTTAGTCTAAAGTTGTTAAATGGAAATAAATCTTGTGATGTCACAGACAAATCCAGGATGTGCTGGATTTAAAGGTTGCATTGCACTGGTCTGATCTAGTCACACTCACTTGTGCAGCGGATCGTCTTTTGCATAACTTGTTGCATAAGCATTCTACTGGCAGGCACACTGTGTCATGTTCAGTCTGTGTCATTTCTGCTTTTGGTTGGGCTTATTACAGTACAGGCCGTTCCTTAATGTCACTACCGTTGCAAAACCACACAAGCCATCTCTCCTTGACTTTTTTTCTGTCATCTAAGAATTTGCTTCCTGTTTTCATTGTTTTTTCTGTCTTTCACTGGAAGTGTCGTAACCCAGGACACTGTTCCAAGAACAAACCAAGGCCTGGATGGGAGAGATTGCTTTCTGCTTGCACTGGAAACAGACACGCATGCATACACTCACAAACAAACACACCAGCACACATGCACGCCTACTTCGCACAAACACAATATCCAGATGTTAAATGTGTATCTGTGTTGTGTGTGAGTGTGTGACTCTGCCTGATGTGTGATGTCTATGGCATGTACACTGGTTGTTGCCAAGCCATAAAAAGTCATTGCCTGGGCCTGATCTGATCTGCCCTCCAACAACACTATTTGTGCATGCCAGTCTCCTGTCTCTCATTTTATTGTTGTGCAAGATTGCACACATTCATAAAGGAAAGGTGATCATTGCAATCCAGATCCTATCACACAGGCTACAGTACAGTACATAGTTGATCTATTACATAAACACAAAGTGTGGTGCAACAAAAGTGAAAGAGCACGGATAACTCGTTGGCCTTGAGTCAAGTCTTTAACAGCCTGTACATGTACAGTACATAAAGGAGATACAATTGTGAACACCCGAAGTCCACCGCACAAATCTATATCTAATACAATACATAATATACTGTATATGTAATTCGTAAAACTAGACTTAGTTAGAAAATAGGCAATAATGTGTTTGTGGAATAAACTTTACCGATGAGTGTGTCTCATGAAATCTGACAAATGTGAGCATAAAAATGGACTCTGTGAGAATATATAATTAGCCCACATCAAGCCTTTAATAGGGACGGAGATGACACCCCCTGCCACTATATGCAAATTCATTAAATTTGGAGCTGGAGCTGAAGGCAGATGGTTTACTCATCAATTTAGGAGGCTGAATAAAGGCTAATTATATGCTACAATATACCAATCAATCACTCAAATACTGAAAAATATTAATCTAAATTTTAAAAAATGAAGGGGGATCAAATAATGAAAGCCTATTCGCCTGTAGGTGATTAAGCTGAATAACCACTTACAGTATCAGACTGCAAAATATGATCATGTTGTTAATCAGTTTTTTCATATCAGGACACTGTCAGGTCACATAGAGGAAACTCTGGCCTGGATGGAAGCCAGGGGTTGTTAGCAAATTACAATGGTTTTCTTAATATGATTCATGTTGCAGATAGAATGAGAAAGATGTGCACGAAAGTTCTGTAAAACTGAAGCGTGATTGAAATGATCTTATTTCAACATTCATTATAGAGGGAAAATCTCACGCATGTGGCAGACACTGCAACCTGCACCAATGTGGATATTTGACAGTTTAAAAATATCTGATAACAATGTATTGGCTGATATAATTTGTTTTTTTAATTAACCTTTCATTTAGCTTCTCCAATACATGTGTGAATATGTACTAAACAGCCACGCTCCTGTCTCTTGTTGTGCAGCCGGTGAGAAGGCCATAGTGTGTGACCAGTGTGGTGCCCAGTTCCAGACAGAGGAATCCCTGGAGGCTCACCGGCAGATCCACACCGGTATGAACACAACACACACAGCAGGATGCATCATCACGACACCACAGACATCAGCAAAAAGATACGGGCTCCTCTGTCTTGTCTACATGCTCACATTGGATGAAGTTGCACTTGATTTTACACAGCATATGCTAATTTCTGAAAGGCTAGGCCATAGATACTGCATTTAAAATAATATGCATGCATATTTTGGCAAAATGTGTTTAAAATAGTGATGGAATAGTGCAAGTTGCAGACGTCTTGTAAAAATGTTATATGTGCTTTAAGTACACTGTAGCCAGATCAATTTTAAACAGAGAAGAACTGAGATCACATTAATAATAATGACAATAAAAAAAAAAAATTTTGCACTTTTCATATATGGAATGCAGCTCAAAGTATTTTACAAAATAAAAATTGTGCACCAAGTGCTTTATGATAGATATAAATATGATACCATTTGATAATAATAGTAAAAAATAAGATGAGGATGCATAAAACCATAATTAATGTAAAAATGATATGAAGAATAGTGAGAATAAGATTTTAAAAAATAAAGCTGAAAATAGAATAAGAATAAAGATAAAAATGGCACACATAGAATACATAATATCAATAGAACACATTTTGCACAGTAAGCCATTTTACAGAACAGAAGAGTGTGAGTGTAAGCCATAAAGCAAAAGCCAGTATCAGGAGAGTCATAGTTAGCTAAAGGCTAAATTAAAAAAAAAAAAAACATGGAATCATCAGGTCCCTCCAGGTTCACATCCCCAATCCGTTTGGATATTTCTATGAATTAGCATGCATGTTGTGTAGTGGTGTGTGCTGTGGCTCATTCAGCCTTCTCTGGCTAACTGGAGCCGTGGATTGACAGATAGATAGATCACATCATCTTGGATTAGTCCCACTCACCCTAAATCAAGACAGACACAACAGTAATCAACAGACAGGGAGAACTTGGCAGGCCAGTGTTGTTTATCAGTGCTTCGCTATGAAGATGGGAAGACGAAGACGATCTAGATGCCAAGATGTTAATAGGAAGGTATAAATCCCCCCCTCAGCAGATGTGTTGTGTCCCAGAATACTGCTGGTGATGAACTCTTTAATTTGGGTGAAATCATTGGCAAAAATTTCCACCACTATGAAGATGGTGTGCTGAAGTAGCTTTTTTATATCTTGCATACATGCATTTGTGTCTAAATCTCCTGTTCCGTTTTTCACGCTAAACCCAACATACAGTATTAGACAATCAGTGCAGATTCAAAATAATTAGACCCTGTCATGAGCTGCTTACTGCCTGCTGCCGTACTGCTGATAGGAGGTTAGGGCTGGATATTACAGTATGGACCGGAATAAAGTGAGTGCTTCCATTCACATGATGGGGATTAAATGACGTAGACAATAAAATGACCAAATGATGTACTCTATTTGTATCGGTATCTCTTTGAGGATACTGGTTTTGGTCCTTTGATCTATAAAATTTAGACATAGTGTATACTTTGTACATTTGTGCGCAAAACTTCCTATATTAAGTGACAAATTGCAGAATTGATGTCCACATTGGTACATAGCATAAACCTGGTATTGTGTTGGTATGTGTGAATCCTTTAGTGACACAGCCACAGCCCCGCCACAGCTTGTCAAACACATTCAAGCCAGAGACTGAACCCCAAAATAGCCACACATCATCATTATCATCATCTTGTGTTTTGTCCTTCATCTGAAGCCGTGACCCTCAGGCACCCATTGGTGGCTGCACTTATTCTTTGCGGCCACTCATGCCCCCCCCCACACACACACACACATGCACTTCTCCTGAGTATGTGAGAGGGGAAGTTGGGGTGGTGTAGTCAGGTTACTCCTGAGGGGCATGCCCTCAACCAATCAGTTTGCTGGAGGTAAAGAAGGGTTAAATGAGGCTAATGATCCAACAGCCATAACAGCGGAAAGGAGCACTCTAAATATAGGCATTCCAGTCTGGAACGAATGGAAGGGGTTGGGGGGCAGCCAGGGCCAGACGTGTCTGCCTGCCAGACAACTGGCGCAGCAGCGGCAGTAATAGTATAGTAATCATCTATGTGCTGAGCTCGTCCAATGGATCAGAGCCTGAGAAATGGGCTCTGTTAAAATGTGACGAGGCAGTTTCTCTGCACCATGTGATTTTCAGTTCCAGTCTCTTTCTTCATACACTTTAAACAACTGTACATCTACACTATGACATACCCGGCTCTGGATTTGAGAACTTGACGTTTCACTGTCCCCACTGTGAAGGCATAGAACTCATACTTTCAAAAAAAGTGAAAATTGACTTTAATGAAATTTATTTAGTCAGTAGGGTCTGTGAAATTTTGTTGGATTAGTTAGACGGATAAACATTAAATCAAGTTGTGAACTTTATTAGAAAAGAAAATATTTTAACTTAACAAATATGTGTATTTAAGTAAACTGAAAATAAGAAATAATATAAAGGGCACAACCCCCTTAGATCATGTTTTTGAGTCAACATTAGACTCACTGATTGCTGTCCCTTAAAAAATATCACTGTACCTTAAATCACCATTATGTAAATTATGTTGGCATAAACAAGACTTCTTCCATGTGTCTTATCATTAGACGAATAAACAATCATCCACAGAGTCTTATGAATCTGAATAATGCAGAGGTTTTCTTTGCACTGCGAGTCCATTCTTTTAAGAAAATACCAGTCATGATAACCGTAGCCCATTCAGTTATACAGTGTGTTTCCACTTTACATTTTCTCCTTTAATTTAAACAGATTACTTTGTTTATTATCTTGTTTTTTGTATTTTCTGATCAAACTTAACTTTGAATTAACAACACAAAAACTATTCCAAAGAAACAGTTATCATTATCATGGAGGTTCATAAGCTACATGCTTTGCTGCTCAACCTGTAATAGTAGTAATCATAATAGTAGAACTAGAATCAAGGAGTAGAATCAAAGTAATCATACTTAGATGTACTTATTTACTTACTACTAAATGTTTATTCAGTAGACATGGTGGTAGAGAAGTAGTAAAACCTGTAGTAGCACTACTAGTATTGGTATTAGTAGTAATAGTAATAATCATAGCAGTAGTAGCAGTAGCAGAAATAGCTCCGGTTTCCATTGTCAGGTCTCAGTTTCCAAAATAGCTAAACATGAATGGGCCAATCAGAACAGAGGAGTAAGCTGATTGAGAGTTTGATCAGCGAATCAACAGATGCTGGGTGTAACTGTATCTGTGGTCTGAAACAAGTCAGCCTGATTCAAAAGCCATAGGTGGTATTGTTAAGATGAACATATTGTTAGCATCCTAAGAAGTTCCCGAACACGTGGATGTATGATTTGTATGGATAAAGTTACAAATGTAAACATTACAGCGAATGAGAATCCTGATACCGTCTGCTTCCATATTTAGATCATGGGAACCAGCACAGATTATCAAACGTCCCGATGTAAAAGATGATGTACTTGTTATTATGTACGTTACATTTACACTGGCAGTTTCTAGCAGCACAGTGAAAAAACATAGTGAGGATTAATAATCAGCTCATCATCTCATCTCATAGGTCACCATCACCAAAGTGCAGCTGCACATCATATGATGCCTCTTTCACATATAATAGCACGTCATCACAACAGCTAATGAAATGAAACAACTACATGCTACATGAGTCTGTTATACTGTTCCCACCTGACAGGTCGATCTCTCTATGACGTGCTTAGGAATCTGTTTTGAATATCAAACGTTGGCAGAATGTCTCTTTTTCTGCCCACTGTGACATTAACCATTTTTTCTTCACACATTTACCCATTTTTTACCCATTTATTTTCTCCCATGCCACTTTGGTGCTAATCAACCCAACCACTGGTGAGATAACCGTTAAATTCTTTATGGATAGTCATTGTCCCCAAGGATAAATCCTAATTATTTTGTTGATCTCCTGATGGTAACCCATGTGCCATCAAGCAGACACTGTATGTCATGATCTGAGGAGGATGAGACATTCTGATGGTCCTGACCATGTGGATTTATCCCTTTTATAGGAATGAGTCCTTTTTATTATTCATTTTTCTTTTCATATTATCTACGGACTGCTAGTTGTTTTAAATTTTTGACTTTTTATTTTTCGGATTTGGTTTTCTCTGGTCAGTATGTGTGGAAAATGTAAAGGTAAGTATCTCAGCAGAATATACAGGGATGGACAAGACAAAATAAAGTACATCAGCTATGAATGCAGCTCCAAAGGACAATGCTGCATTAAATGTGTTTGAGCCAGAAAGCTTAATAATTATGGATTTATTTATTCATAAATGTCTATGGTTACAGTACCCAAGACACAAAACATCAGAGAGTGTGTGTGGTGGGATCATGGGGTTACTGCTGGCCATCAATGCTAGATTTGATCTCTGCTTGCCTCTTGGCACCACTGCAGCTCTTGGCTAATGTTCACTGATGACAATATTTGGCATCTGAAACTGTGGCTGTTTCTTGCCGCTTTGAATGGGGACTATTGTGGCATCTCCTCCGTCGGCCTGATCAGCTGCAGTCTGACTCAACCTCTGTCTCTTTCTCACTTTGTCCGTCTTCACTTGCTTTGAACCGTGCTACCCTCGGTGGAGCACACACCTCCCCACTTTACTCAACAGCCCTCGAACTGTATGCAGGACGTAAAGGGGGTGGTTATCCGAAACCATGGGATAGTTTGGAGGCCGTTGAGGCATTCCTGTCTGAAGTTGTCGTCATTCCTAACGGTCAAGCTCTTTTGCATGTGGATTGGGGGGGGGGGACTGGATGGGATGCCAAGGAAATTTGCATCAAAACATCATGTGGCTGTTTTTACCAACTGAACTGGTGCAAATGCACGAAAACAAACACACAATTAAAACTATCCCCTTATTTGGCAGCATTGTGCAACACATACACACAAATATATCTAGAAATGCATGTGTTAAGGAGCTGAAGTCTCATTTGAGTTGCATTACATCTCGTAACGCCTGATTTTTGTCACATATTTCCCCAAATTGGATGGCATCGCATCAGAGTTTCTCTCTCCAAACCGGAACTCGCCTCAGGGCTTTTTAAGCATAGAATGGTGTCTGTCTGGCTTTTATGGAGCATTTAGAGCTGCAGCCCATTTACTACTGTCTTTTTCTCATGTCCTCCAATTGTTTAGCACTGTATGCACTGATAATCCCTTTCTTTTTTAAGTGCTAGCTTTTTAACAGCTTTTTCTCATGCTTATAGTAAAATGTTCTGGTGGAGACTTTCATTTCATCCTGTTGCTCTCAGGTTATTAACAGGAGGGAGAGTGTAATGAATTGTACTACTGGTATTAAACCACTCTAAAGTGTTTTTTTAAGTACTGTCAGATATGAATGGCAGCCATTGGCAGATTTATTCCAACGTTCATCACATTCATTACAGGAAGGATGTTCAAATGTGAACTTGAGGTTCGTTCAACGATCCACTTTTTGATTCAGATGTACTTTATAAATTATTTCACATGCACCAAGTGCATCCAGCAGGGTTGTATGACAGTCTAGGAACAGGGCTAATGTGATGGAAGATGGGAGCATCTAGACCTTGGGCAGAAATATTTTAAACACCTTAATTAAATTTTAATTAATACCAGTTGGCAGTCCAAAAGCTTTCAAAAGCCAAAGCATACCAGTCTGTTCAGACTTTTTATTTGAGCATTTTTCCTTTCAAAGAGATTTGTTGTTCAAAATGCAAAATGACATGCATGACATGCCACACAAGTAGCCGTGGCCTCCTTATTATCCTCTGGGAATATGCACTCTCACAGGTCAGGCTTTTTACATAAGAATCGTTTTCAACTTGTGTCAACATGGTAAACAATTTTAGCTGTTGTATTTGTAATGCTGACTTTATCTTATGGGCCAGAATATGTGGATTTTATCTATTGATGAATCTTGAATTTTGTTTATTTATAGTTTTAGATATATATATTTTTAAAGGAGCACCGTTTTGATCTAGTAAGTTTGACAGTGTGCAGGAATTCCTTTTCCAAGTTCCTATTGACTCATCCCTCTCCTACGCACCTGCCTGGAAATAAATGAGTAATCTGTTGTTATTGATAGAAACAGTTACATTTAAGGAGCCAGATATTATCTAATATAGACAGTCAAGAATATATGATGTTTAATGAATCTTTAATTAATCTCTTAACTCGAGTTGCTCAAACAGTCCTGAGAGTCACTGTTTCTGGCAGAAACTCTGTAGCTGTCCATCTCTGCTGCAAACTGTCATTTTCTATTTGTGCTATCAAGTGTAAGCTCTTCCTAAAGCTTATTTAGATTTTGTCCCACACCATAATATCCTATTGTGGAACTGTTTTGCTGTCCACCTCCAGACATGGCCACCTCCAAAATGGCATTGTCACTTTTAAACCCTCTCCGCATCAGTTTGTACGAGACAGTTCTGAGCTGCTGTTTCTCTTTTTTTCACTCGGTCTTTATCGCTGAGCTTCTGCCAGCTATGTTCATCTCATTGTTTATTAGATTGTTTTGGTCCCCACCATGATTTATAGCTCGTGTGTTTCATTGGCAAAAAGCACCACACTCACATTCCACTCCATTAAACTGCAGCTTGGTGCAGAAAACCTACAGCTCAGAATGTGAACAAAGAGAAAATGTCTCACAAACAAAAAGTCAAAGCGCTTATTTTGTCTGCTTTTAGTGCAGATTTAAGAAAACTCTATTTTCACTACCAGGGATTCATGCATTTTACAGGCTCTGCAGGAATGCCATATCTACATGTGCATATTTAGTCATTTGCATTGCAATCTGCACCTGAATCCACCAAACTTAGGTCACATTCATGAGCAGTAGCATGTATTCAACATGAGCTGTGACTAGCAGTTTAAATGAGAGCGACTGCATCTCCCATGTGACCTGTGTAGAAATGAGTTTGGAGTCCATAGGCCTCTGAAGAATTTGTTATCCGACTGTTGGTGTTCCTGTTTATACATTATTCCTCTCCATTTACACATACATACATGCGGTGCCAGAGAAAATCCACACATAATAGGAGGGGGAGGCTGCTCTCTTTCTCTTTTCTCTTTCTTTCTCTCTTTATCTCCCTCAGTACTTTTTTTAAGTCTTGTAATACAGGGAAAATATGCAAACCATGGAGTGGCAATAGTGGGTTTAGCCAGTGGGAACACAGCGTGATTCCAGCAGGCCTCTGCCGCAGAGTAAACACTTTCTTTTCTCAAGCCAGAAATAGTTTGGCCAAAGAGAGAGTGGTAGAAAGGGAGGGAGGACACAGAGGAGAGAGAAAAGGCAAAAGAGAGTCGAGGGGGAAAGGGCCTACAACATGATTATGATTTTTAAAAAAGCTCTATTCAGTCACAGTATTTTTTTTTCTTGCTTTTCTTGTTCACAACGGTGGCCTCGCAATCAGTTACCTCAAATACAAACACACACAGTCATGTCACTCAAGCAAATTAGGCCAGTGGCAGTGCTACACAGGGGTCACGTCAAAAGTGCCGATTGTCTCAATCACATTAGTCCAGCACTGGCATCTGTTTAGCATTTAGTTAATTGTGATGTTATTAAGTTGTCAGTGAGCATTAGGGCGGCAATAAGCAAAGCAAATATTCTTTCAGCCTGGGTAGGCAGATCTACACACATGTTGGTGATACACACACACACACACACACACACACACACATATCGGAGCCCCTGGACCCAGTAAATGTGAATGTGATTCCACTTAAACTACAGCTCACTCTTAACTCTGTTAACTGTTCAGTTGTCACATTAGAGATAATAGAAACATGTTCCCGGAGCATTTTTGCTCAACGCGGCTCGACAAGAAAGGGCAGATGTGCATCAGCGTTCTGACTTTTAATCATAAAATGTTAGCCACGTCCTGTCGGTGTCATCTGGTGAGTCAAAATGGTGATTAGCACCAGGCTAGTACTCATCATCTAAGCATCCCACTCATGATTGAGCAGGCTGCACATGGTCGAAGGTCAATTATCCATTTTTTCTGTCTGCGCTGACAGAAGGAGCGTTTCCGTTCACTCCAAGTATCAGGTGTCACACTCACCTTGCAAGGCCAACTCTGAGACACACAGAGACGTACAGAGTTGATCGTCACACATTTAGGATGCATTTATGTTTCTGTGATGAATCAAGATCATACTAAACCCATCTTAAGGGCATAAGTGTTCTTTTGTCTGTTTTTCTCGTAGCCCTTATATGAAAAAAAGCATGAAAACATTAAGAGCCCAATATAACATTCAAATTGCTTGTTTTGTCAAAAGGACTGAATATATGATGATATAAAACTGATTAAAGCAGAAATTCATGCTCGCTGTTATAAATAGTCTGTTTGCTGATTAATTGGCTTCAACAAATAATCTGTTATCCAAATTTTTGTCAATTAATTTTCTGTCCTTCATTTAATTGATGTATCAAATCCCTGCACCACATATGGGATATAGAAATGAATTGCCAATAATTCACAGCATTATATTAGAAGTGAAGTTCTCTTCTACAAAGTGTTTTCTGATGATGTCATGGGTCAGTGATGGAGAATGGTCGAAGCTGACATTTTGGATCTATATTCAGCAGGTTGTTATTCTGTATAATATATCTTAATTGTCAAAATATTTGTGAGATGATCATTTGAAACCCTACGGTTACCTTGTCCTCTGTCTCTAAACACAAACACCTCTTCGTCTTCGCCTCCCTCCATCTCTCCCTCCTTGGCTCTCACCCTCACTCACCTTCCAAAGTAAGAGGAGAACAAGTGGTCAGAGACACTATCGGCGGCTAAATTAAATCAAGCGGCACTAGCTAGACTACAGTCACTTCTCCTGCGACTACCCTCCTCCTTCTCCCACAGCAAACAAATTTTTCCCCAGATAAGATCTAAATGAGTTTTTCCAGGCGGAGGACGATCCTCCGTTTGGCTGATGGATACTGTGCACGGGTGCAGTGTGGCCAACACCCGATAGTAATCATCCGCCGTAGAATGTGAATAGGAGATGTGTAGTTTGTGCGTAAATGAGATAAAATGAGTGAATGAGAGTTGGCACTGCTACATCCCCCCCACATCCAGCTTCATTCATTGAGAAATACCCAACTGGGCCCCTGCACTGTAGAGCCTCTGTGCCGGGGCTTAGTGTCATGGTGGGCACAGCCGCTTTGAGGCATCACCACAGGAAACCATGAGACAACAGCATGTCAAGGAGGGAGGTAGTATTCTTATAAGGGGGGGAAATAGGTGGGTGGGATCCAGTAGCAAATTGGGATGTCCGTAGTGGTGCAACAGTCTGGCTGTGAGAGAATCCCCACATGGATGGATCATTGTGAACCAGGGACAGCAGCCACACATCCAGAGAGACCAATAAAATGATGTAGTATGGGCAGTGGAAAGTTGGGTGAAGGGGGGCGGATTATAGACTCCCAGAGGGCTCTGCGATTCACGGGCCATAAAATGGAAGTCAGCAGGACACACTGCAAATCTGGCCAGCCAATATCCACCATCCTCTTTCTCCCTCTTGCGACCCAGAGGATGTGTCTCAGCTGTATGTCACAATGCAACCCCAGTGAGCACGTCCCGTCGTTGGACAATCGCAACTCCCCTGGATGCCGCTAGTGTCCCCCCCGCCCCGTAACATTTGCATGTCAGCCGCTGCGGCTTTGTTCAAAAAGAAAAATTAAAAAAAACCTAGATAAGGAAAGAGAGAGAAAACATTGGAAACCTATGAAGGCTTTTGCCGTTTGGGGAAGAAAAAGGACGCTTTTGTCAGGAGCCTCCCCACTTCGAGATATCCCATCGCATTTTAACCTTGGCAAGGCGAGGACTTTGAGCATAAAGGGATTCGCCCAAGAGAGTGAAAGAGAGAAAGAGATGTGGAACACTGGCCCCATGTCAACAATAGCCAGGGTTCTTTTGTCCTCAGTGTTATTTGAAGTAAATCTACCTCTGTAATTAGATTGGAGCTGTTTGTGGACATCTTAGGAGAGTGCGTCAGTGTTAAAACAGCAACGCGCGAGGGCCCTTTTAATTTACAGTGCAAATACCTTTCGATTAGCGTGGAGGGAGAGGAGGGGGAGCTGGGAGCGATGAGGAGGGACAATAGTGGAGTCTTTCAATCCTTTCCTTTTTGTTGTTGTTGT
Source organism: Chaunax sp. Z400 (assembly GCA_037577475.1). Taxonomy (NCBI): domain Eukaryota; kingdom Metazoa; phylum Chordata; class Actinopteri; order Lophiiformes; family Chaunacidae; genus Chaunax; species Chaunax sp. Z400. Next base: position 4,665,132 of record CM075201.1, read on the forward strand.
TTGAGAGCGGGAAGAGGTTCGAGCAGCTCTCCTGTGTTCCTTAATTGTGAAGCAAGGAGATTAGTAAGAGTGCTTCCAACCTTTCACCCCAAACAAAGGAGCCATCAGATCCAGTTGCCTAGTGACACGGGGTTTCACACCGGCAAATTTAGCCGCCGCCTTCGACACGCCAGCTCCTCGTGTTACAACTTAAGTGAAGGAATGAAATCTCCAGCTTTGCTTGTGCACCCATATGCAAACCATTTCTGTCCCTGTCCGTCTGACAGCACCCTTAATGGCACAGAGCAGCCACGCTAATGAAAATGGCCCTTCTTCCTCACTCCAAGCCTGTCTCTCAGACTCATATAAAAGTTAATGTACCCGTGACAATGACATTCAGAAGACAGTTTAATTTTGGACAAATGCTGCATTTCTTAGTGGCAAGAGCAGCTTGGCACACAGAAATGTCCTTTTACACTGCGTGCAGCTCAATCAAAGGGCACTTAGCAGTGTCATATTGATTATGGGAGCTTAACCCCCGTCAATCTCTGACGGTTCATTTTGGCAGCCTTCCCGTTGTACTGCCTAAAGAGGAAGAGAGGGGTTTCCTCATCTCAAGTTAGGGACAGTCGCTCTAAGCATAACATAGCCAAGGTATATTCTTATGAGAAGGAGACAGCAGGGTGATTCCTGTGTCTATATATTGTCATGACTGTTTCTCCCTCTGTCTTGAGGCAGGAGAAAATCATTAAGATGAACAACCACAGATCTGGGACAACAGCAGTTATGAAAATGACATTTATACCTAGTTAATCATCACTGTCATCTTCCAGGTGAAGAAAAGATTTCATTTCTCTAAAAGAAATTCTATGTTTTGTGATTTTAAAACCATTCACAACAACCCATAAAAACTACAAGAGTTAAATGTAATTTCCAGGTTGGTGAGCCTTAATTGTCGTTTGTGCAGAGAAGCATGGATGGATTTTCTTTTCCCACTGGAATATTTTGCTCTTTATACCTGTTAGCTACAGTAATCCCATCCTTGTGTCACTAGATTTACAGTGTGTTAAACTCAGAAACTCAGAGATGATAGATCACAAGTTTGGGATGTTCCAGTTCCAGCATGACAAAGCCATCATTTTACATTACAGCTAACCTCTCTCAAAAGTTTACATTTAATTACCACCCAGGCAGCCATTGTTTCCCGTTAATATTTGTATTTTATGGCAATTATCCTCAAGGGTCATGTTTACTCTGAAAAGTCCACATCATTGCATATTTTAGCCATTAGCTGCAACTATCATGTAGTTTAATGTGCTCCTCTTTTTAAATCTATGTAATATAAGAAATGAGGTGCAGCTTATACTTAAAGTAACGAGAATTGATGTAAGTTGGATCTATTAAAGGTCACCGTTGAGTGTTTGCATATAATAATAGCAATAATGAGATAATAGTATGCTGTATTGAAAGAAATAATCCTGTATTGTTCAGAGATAATGTGTGCAGAATTTACGTCACTATGATTACATTTCTTTGCTCTGAAGGAACGACTGCTCTCACCTCAACTGGCCCAGCTGATTTTGTGTCTTGAAGAGCATATGGTGGCTCGAAACAACTGCTGTACTCTTATACAGGGGAACAGTGAAACAGAGAGCAGCCATTGAGTTGGGTTTGTGTTGGAGGTGGCCTTTTATAGGACTATCCTCCGAAAAGAAACTCAAGTGGGACCCATTACACCCCACAGAGGGCAGACTCTTATCAGTTAATAGCAGGTTTCCCCTGAGAGCAGATTGTTTTGATAGATGGCACCTGGTCAAGCCTTTGCAACCAGCTACAAAAAAAAAAAAAAAAACACTAGTGTGTGCTAGATAAGCTCTGCAAGGAACTGAAATAAAGCAAGCATCCTGCGAGTGTTCATTTGTTCATGGAAGTGGAGTAAAAGTACACATATGTGTGATGTTTTCTGACCGACTCGCTCTCTCTGAGTCCTGTGCATGTTTGCTCAGGTGTGGTGTCAGGAGTGAATCAGCAGTTCACCTGATTAGACAGCATTCTGGCTGCACATTTTATGTGCTCCTTTGGAGAGACTGTCGTGACCTGGAATGCTTTGATCCTAGTTGCTGTTCAGCATGCTGAGTAGTACGTTACTTGCTTTTTATTGTAATTTTTAAGTCTTGTATCAAAGGCTGTGCAGATGTAATGACCTGCACAATCTCTGCTGCGGCTCCTGCTTTAAAAAGAGCGAGACCGTAGTTCATATGCAGGTTGTCTGCGTGCAGCTAACATTAAACAATTCTATCTCAGCTGTTAAACCTACAGGATAATTTCCAACTAATTTACAGATGTAACGAGGCACAAGTGGCTCCTAAACATCCATCGTCGAGCAAAATGTGTATGACTTAGAGACATGAATGTGTTATTTAAATTTCTCTCATCAAAGTGATTCTAATTAGCAGAGACAAGGAGCCAAAAAAGTGCTGCATACTTTAATACTGTCACCAATAAATCAGATAATTATTAAACCCACATGTCAGAGGTCATTGATGATTATCGTCTTTCTGGTCTGTCATAAACCGGTTCAATAAGATCCACGACTCTTGTCTAATCTCTTATCTCTCTTGTCAAATCAGTACAGAGTGTGCAGAGTGGGAAGGTTTGCTGTCATTATTTCTCTTTGACATTATAAGGATCTTTGCTGAAGCAGATGACAGTTGAATGTTATACATTATTGAATGTTACTGTTGAATATTGACGATTTCATACAATGGAAAGAACAGAGAGAGAAGCTGCATATTAAATGTTACAATAAAGGCTTAAGAGCCTTAAAACACTTAAACTGATGTTCTGGTCTGATGATATTTCCCCAGTGATTCCAGTCTGTGCACCTCTCCTTGTTGTTTTTGCACCCTTTCATTCCCACTCTCTTGACTCTAATATGTAAATGTTCTCTTGAAAGTTAATTTAGCATTTAATTATGTATTTATTCACACGCAAATAAGCCAGAAGTCTCTGTGGTGACAGGAACACATTCATAAGTAAGCAGTCAGCTGTTTGGTTTACACTGACCTTGACTGTCTTCTAAGCTGTGAAGCAGCAGTGTTATTTCACAGGAAAATCACAAGTCTTCTGCATCGCATGATATAGTCTGGTGTTCAAGTCAAGCAAAGGCAATGACAAAGATTAAAATGATGACGTGGACAGTGGTGTTGCTGAACGGGGGAAATAAATCTATTAAAATGTGCATTAATGTTTTTAGAGTCCTAACTTTCACATATAAATACAAGAAAAATTAAAAATTATTTTTGACAAAATCTTTACATGCATTATTGTTAGATGGGAAAATATATCACATTGCCCATACAGGCTGGTTTCTTAAAAGTTGTCATATATAATACACAGACTGAATAAAAATGAAAATAATTATCTATGTTTTTACAATAATAGTCCAAACGCTAAATATAGATCAGAACATTTTCTGTTTAGATACATAAATGATTACATATGGTTTAAATGCAGGATAAGTTGTTTTTTTGTTTTTTTTGTGGAGGGGGGGGGTTTGCCTCTCCCCTGTCATTTAAATTAACAATGAGCTGTAAAAGAAAGAGTCAAACTAATCCACATTAACAAAAATACTTACATATATATTTCCTTAATTACAGTATGTGATATTTTCTTTATCTTTTTATCTTATTTTTTCTTAAACTTTATGATCCCTGTGAAAATCAGTGCAAATAGTTTGACTGCTTTGACTGTCTCAGCCATTGTTGGCTCCTTTACTGTGGACTATTTTGGATAAGTGGAAGTGTCCTAGAACCAGGTTCTTGACTCTAAATTTTAATTTGACCACAGAGGATGAAGTTAAGGAGATTTTTTTGTTGTTTGTTTGTTTTTTCTCTTAAAAAAAATCCTGTCTGGCTTTTATTTCTAAAACCCACCCTTTGCCAAAAAATAAGATTCCTGCTAAGGAATGTTCGGGGGTGGATCCAGTCGTCCAAACTGCGGTGTCCCCTTACAGTCCGGCTGATCAGCAGGCTCAGGGAAGTGATTGATTGGTTGGTGCTGGGGCCACCAAGGACCCTTTCTGCAGCTTTAGAGGTTAGGGGTCACCTCCTCTGCAAATCTGCTTCCTTTTGTACAGTCGCAACACCAGGAGAGCGGTGTCACACCACCCCCTCCTCTTTTCTCCCCCATCCCTCCTCCCTCTGGTCTTCACCCTGGGAAAATGGGGGAGGCGTCAAGTAAACCTTTTCTCTCTTTCGCTTCACTTCTCTCTATCTTCTGAAGTTGCTCCTTTTAAAAAAGATGCAGATTCTTTAGGTTTAAAAGCAAAGAGGCACTAGGGCCAAGCCGCGGCGCTGTTAAAAAGGGTTGTTAAGGTTTCCTTAGAATAAAACTAATGATAATGGAGCATGCAAGCTGTTGTAGAAACACTCCTTAATGGATTACTTAAGCAAGCAATTAGCGATACACATGCAGCCAGATATCAGCATCTGAATGGTTTCAAATATGTGTCAGTTGTAATGATGATATGTGGCAATTACTCTTCTTAATAGAGTGATGTGACACAGGATAGACTGACACAATAATATAATCAAAAGAATCTGTCTGGTACTGTAGACATTCCTCCACAATCAGGAACCAATCACAAATCTAAAACTATAACCAAGTAAAGGAATTGAGGAAAGAGTTTGGGAGTTTGCACCATCCTCAAACATCGGAGCAGAGAAGAGACCTGCAATGTAATCCTTTGATATGTAGTCAGTCCAAAGGGTTTGCAGAGGGATAACATTGCAATTCAGAATATGTGGCTGGTCCTTGGCCCTCGGGGGCCAAGCCTTTGTGGTCACAGGACCAGGATTACACTTTAACCCCCACCACTGCAAGCAACCAGCTCCCCCAACCGCCCTGGCTAAAGCCTGGGGTCAGGTGAAAGGCCAGGAATCTCAAACAGGGCAAAAAAGGAGGGGAAAGGAGAAAAAAGAGAAAGTCCGTCTTTTAAACATCACAAAATACAGCTTTGGCTTGATTTCATTTAGTTTCCATCACTAGCGTGTGCTTTGTTCCTCACCAATAAGTACAAACAGGGTCTTTTTTATACACATCTCATTTTAAGTAAATATAAGGACCTGGGTTTGGTTTTACTTTTACTGTGAGGAATAACTTCAACCAGCAGCAGCTCTGAAACAAACATGAGGAAAGGCTTGAGTGCAGAAATGGAGTGAGATGCAAACACATAATGAAGCCAACCTTGCATCTGAGTTATATAATAAATCAAAGAAGTAAGTTTAAGTCAAGAGGGGATCATTTAGCCAGTGTATTGTCTGTATTGACACCTATTGTCAGCCAGAGGTGTCCATCGTCCAGCAGATGGCATGTATGCCTCTATTAGGTTTAAGAAAGGTAAACATAGTTAAGGTCGTTGTTTGATTTGATTTGAAAAAAATTGTCATCCTCTGCTAAAATAAAGGGTCTGGAGTTTACTGCTCTTGGACTAAATGAGTTACAAGATTATGTATTTGTTTCTTATTTTAAGTTCAAAACAATATCTTCCTGAAAAAAAAACCCAAATCAAACCATATCTTCCTGAAACATTTTTCTTTACTTGCTTTTTACCACAAAACTATTACATAAAGGAATGAGTCCTGAAAGCAGGAGGCAGTCTGAACCGCTTTACTGTCTGCCGCTCTTAAGTGCTTGATGTTAAACGAATCTCCCTCCGACCTTATCCAATCAGAGATGGAAGAATATAATGTTAACATCATTTCTGTCAACAGACGATAATCTGTTTCCAGAGTTCGTGCTCATGTAATGAAATTTTGTGTCTGTATTTTCTCCGTAGACAGAATCTTGGTTAGAAATCAGCCCGTTGTGGTTGTATGGTGCTGCCCAGTCGCATAAAGTCAGAAATGCTGGCTCTGTTTCTAGCTGCTGCGTGTTCTCTCCTTCCCACCCGAGTGTGTGAGCAGAGGTAGCGTTTGTGTCTGGCGTGTGTTGCCGTCCAGTGTGTCAGTCAGCTTGTTTGCAGGCCAGATGAACCGAGGAGGCGACGGGGTCGAGTTGGGAGAATCCCCCCCTCCTAAAGAAAGGGTGGATTTATAGTAGCGAGTCTCGGTCAGAGAGTTTTTGATGTCTCCCTCCCACACCACACTATAATTTGCAGGGTTCTGTCCATGGAGAGAAATATGGCCTGGAGACAGAGAGGTAGAGGAAGAGCTGGAGATAGAGATGATGGAGCAGACACAAATTGGCAACACAAGGAGACGAGGAAGACGCTGTGGGAAGACGTCGACAACAAGCTACACATTGTTTTCCATTAAGCACAAATCTCACAATGTCTTTCATTAAGATCCTTAATGATTCTTAATGATGCTCAAGGAACAAATGAAGGGCTCATCACGGAATCTTTCTGCTTCAAGAGGTAAAAAGATAAAGGCTGGCCGGGTCTATATTTTTCTTATTGTCAACCAATGAATCGATCCTACTAACAACCTGTGTAGTCCTAATGTTCCTGTGCGTCATACGGCTCCATTATTGTCCAAAACAACTATGAGGAACAGACTAATGAGCTACACTGTTCCACTGGGTGATGTGTTTTCTTTACCATGAACATCCACACCATCCCGCTGCTTTAATACACACTAGAGAACCAAATATGGTATTCATCCACAGCAAAAAATAGTCCCCAAAAAATACATTTCATACTCCTCCACCTTTTTTAAAAGGAAAACTTTTTATTTTTTAAAGTTGTATGCATTTAGAAGGGATGAATAGGCCTCAGACACGATAGGGAAGTTTTGTGTTGTTGGTTTTGTTCTCTTCATGAGATTTGTTGACATTAATTATTATCCTTTAATGGTGCCTTATCTTTTTATTGTTTTTACTCACCTTTAAGGGTTTCCCTGACTCAGGCTTTCTTTAATGAACCCTGTCATTTAGAAGAGTTAATGAAAAGCATTCAATGAAGCCTTCAACGTTGGGAGAATTTGTTATGTCACTGTTACTATTTTTCTCTCTGAACTGTATGAAATCATTTATTTTTTTCTTCTTTTTTTTCCGACAGTTATTGCACATTTTTTGTAAAAAGAAAAACAACAACGTCAAACCAACACCAAAAATTGTTTTTTTTTAAAGTACAGCCTTGTATGCAAAATATTATCAATATAGTTGGATATATTGCTATACTATTTCTCTGTTTCAGTTGCAGTTCATTGTGAAGTTGTTATAGTAAAGTGTGTCTCTGTGATTGTGCTTTTATTGATATGCATTTTTGCACATTTTCATTCATTTTTCTTTACTTTATTATTTTACGTTACTTTTTGTTAATTTATCTCATTCTTCTTTGATGCACCAAACGAATGTTTGCTTCTTCTATGGCCCAGTTTTGCTTATGTCTAATTTTAATATACTGGAATGAGTTTATTCTATTTTTGCATTAAATCTCTTTTTTTCCTGTAGAAATTTTTTAAAGAATTTTCCATAATGATGTCTTATTTTATGGTAATAATTTCCAGTTTTAAAAAAAAAGATAAAACAAGGAGACATCAATATCCCCCCACCATATGATGCTTGTTTCTAGTGTTCATACTGGTTTGTGAGAAAACTTGTTCATATGTAAATTTTTAAAATCCCCTTATTATAGATAGACCTAGATAGCAATATATTAACTATTTTATCCTTTTCATCGTCCTACCACACTTTATTTTTATTTTTAATTCATTGTATTTTTATTGCCAGTACTTTTGTGCTGCTATACCTCTTCCCTTGTACTGCTGTGTCAAACTGAATTTCCCCCATGGAAGATCAATAAAGGTACATCTTATCTCATGAACAACATGATGCACTAAAAGAAAATTTCAAATCAAGAGCCATAACCATCACATAATTTTTGGCAGTAATTCTCAAACTCAATCTACAACAATACAAACTTGAATTCTTCTCCTTCAACGGTGTTTGAGAAAACATGTTCACATGAACGACATCATGTGATGAGTGCAAAATTCCAATCAAGGTCAATAAAGCCAGTAAAAGCAGTTTTTCAGCAGTCATTTTCAAACTGAATCAACAGCAGTGCATAATAAAGCTCTCCATAAACTTTGCTTCTCCTATATTTAACTTTTTGGGGGGTTTTTTCTTTCTTTTTTTTTGTTGAGAAAACTCGTTTTGTGTCACGCACACATACCCAGATGGATGGAATCATTGGATGGATCATTCCTACACCCCACCCCCAGCCACTAGGGTTGTGGGGGATATTAAACTACTAACAAGTGGAGTTTTCTTACACTATTAAAAGAATTTTTAAAAAGTCCTCAAGCCTTATATCAGATCACTGCTTTCTGTGATACATCGTTAGTGAATATCTGAAATTTACATGACGTTTCTGGACATGTTGTAAAGCAGCATTTACCCTCTGTAACCCCATTGCTCCGTAACAAACACCTGACCCTCTAAACTACTTTCTAATCTCCATTCTCAGCCATTAACAGCCTCAGTGGTGGACACTAAGGCTGTTAAGTCTCGCCATATACCATATAAGAGGCTTTTTTTTCTGGAGGCAAACTCTTGTGAACTGGAAGGTCATGTGAGGACTTCTCCCCTTTCCTGTTGCTCTGGCTTTCCAGTGGGAACCAGTCTGTGTACGTGTGTTGAGACCAAGGAGCTCCCCCTGCTGGCCAGAGGCAGTACTGACACAGCTGTGTCTCACATGGTACCCAGCACAAGCACTTCAGTGCTTTGTTCCCACTCATCTGTATCTCCTGTTCTGTAATCAGAGGTGACTTTACTTTATTTTGTTGCCATCAGTGCTATGATCGCCATTATATGATCATCTTCCACTAATCTTTCATATGTAATAATCCTACAGGACCAATTTCTTGTGTAGGATTGTTTCTTATCGGCATTTTTAGGCAACCTGGGGCAGCAGGCTTCTCACTTCCCTCCAGAGATTGAGGATTAAGATGATGGTCTTTTAGTAATGATTTCATTTCTACCATCAGTGAATCCCAATGTGATCATCATGAGTGAGAATATTCATCTTAGCTCAATGGAATTTGGCCTTATTTTGGATTTACTGTATGTATTATTAAGATAAGAAAGACACACGAGAGATAAATCTGTATTCTTGCATATTTTATCCAAATCTGATGTTTTCCAAAGTCCTCAGTCAAAGATCTTTTCATAGTTACTTTAATTCCTACTTGTCAGCTCTTTGTGTGAACTATTTTAAAAACAGCAGGTGGACAAATACAGCCGGTTGTTACATACACTGTTTTCCTTTTCCCTTCTCTTTATGTTGCCTTTGATTTTCCCATACAAATGAGGAAAACATGAAACTCCTCTGCCTGAACATGCAAATTACTATATCTACAAGCTGTCCAGTGATACTGTGATAAGTGGAGTCAGCTGGAGAAGAAGACGAAGATAAGAATCAAACCAAAGAAACAAATTAGATGTGTTGTATAATTTAAGGTCAGGCTTTGTGTGAGAAGTGGATGATCATGTGTTAGTGTGTGTGGGTCCTGTTTGTTCTCCTCTCTGTCGTTTGATTGGAATAATGTGTTCAAACCAGATGAATTATACAGTGAGCTTAGGCAATAAATTAATGGTAACTTATACAGTATGCAATAATAGTTCATGTCATGTGTTTGACTTTAATAAGAATAAAATATAGATGATGATGATACAATTACAATAAGAGGATATAATAAAAAAGATTTATATATATATATATATAAAATGCACTGTTTAACAACAATTATGAATAGCTTTATGATTAACAAATATTAATAATTAATGAGTAAGTTAAAACCAAAGATTTACAAAGAGACTCTTGAAACTTAAAGAAAAAAATCCATTTAGCAACTTGCATAAAACCACAGTTCTCATGCATGCAGTCTTGTTATTAGTAGTTTGTATTTATGCTTCATGACCCCAGTCTGCTGAGGTACTTGTTTATTCTCTTTTAATATTCATGTTCCATTGTTTTCACCACTACTTGCTGCTGCAGTGAGACACTTCCCCTCACACTGAGTATTAACATTTCATTCTTTTTTCCCCTCATAACTGTACAGTATATCATAATAGAACAGCTTACCGCAAGTAATACCACAAATGGACACAAATGAATGAAATGAGACCTAGAACAACCCTGTGCACTCCCCACAGTCCCTCCAAATCAATTTCTTTTAAATGGAATTAAGTGAGATTGAGGCACATCACTGTATTAGTTCTTAAGAAAGCAAGTCTTCCAGCAGCTCCTGCACACACAAACACACACACAAACACACTCTCCCTTCCCCTCTTCTGACGGCTGACGTTTTCCCTCGATGGAGTTTGATCGACACACAGCTGATCTATAAATAAAGGCTTTTTTTTCCAACCCACAAAGTCACGTTGGCTGATCACAGTTTGCCTCCAAGGTCACGGCTTCCTTAGCTCCCATTTAGTGCATTTATTCACCACTTGTTTGGGAGATGGCTTCACAAGCACCTTTAGCAAATGTAAGTCTGTTGTTCGATGGAAATAGACGAATGAACGCTGATTTCAAAGTGCTTAGATTCTTCAATGTAGTCTCTGACGGGATCCACCTTTTTAACACCAATAATGACCAATTTATCTACACACATGCATCACAGTGAGTGAATGTTAATAATTAGATGTTTAACACAAATAGGGCCTTAAAATGAATTTAATCAGTAGGTTTGTGTTTTATTTTTTCTTTTGACTCCGTGGTTTAGATTGTAATTAATTTACATTTCTCCTATTTATTAGAACTAATTAAATTAAGTCAAAAGTTACCAAAATTTCCACTTTTCAATTTTCCAATAAACATGAAATAGTTTTCTAGAAATCCACCATAATTTTATAATACAAATAATGTTGTTTACTTCATGCAGAGACAATGATGTTAAGTGTTGAATTAGTTCATTTCCACACTTTTATTAGCAGGTTTGCTGATAATGCTAGCAATACAATATGAAACAAAACAAAATGAATTCCTCCCTTTAAGCACGGTCAGATTTCCACATTAATCCTCCATGCAAGGCACCTTTACCCACGAAAAAAAAATGTCTGTGTTCTGAGCTTAAATTCAGATTTTTAAAATGGTCATTTTCTGAAATAATCTTGCTTTTTTCACCAAAACCTTTCTTTCTGGGTGCTTTTAACCTTTAATCTTATGTATCTTACTTAGTGGTTTACTTTGTTTAATACTGCCAGAAAACCCTGAATTTCACTGCTGTAGTCTATTTCTTTCTAAAGATGTTCTCAGGTTCCTCTGCATCCTCACCACCACCTTCTATCACTACTTTATTTACTGCTGCTTACTGCTTCCTACTTTATCTCTTGCCCCTTTTCGCCATCTCACACAGACGTAATGTCTGTCTGAGTGCAATCTGTTGTTCTGTTATTCAGGCTGTGAACAGCAGCTTATAATGCACTGCTGTGGGGTTGACTATATATTTTGCTTATTTAATGCTAACTGTTTGGCTCTAAATCACAAATATTGGGAGTGTCTTCCTGACTCAGTAGAAAAGCTGTTGTGGGCATCTTCATCTCATCGAGGTGAACTCAGGTGTCAGGTGATTATTTTTCCCATTGCATTGTTACCTCCTGGAGGTTGCTGAGAGGGACCATGCAGCGTTGAAGAGTCACGGCCCCGCCGCCTCCTTGTGGCACGTTGATGACTGTTTTGCAGCAGGAGAGGAGCACAGCCTTCACCTGCTCTCCGTGTCATGTTCACTGCATTTACTCAGGAGCAAAAACCTCCTGTATGTGTGTTAAATGTGGACCTCCTCAACAATGGACGCTTGTAGAGCACTGTGACTTTACTCGCAGACCTCCACCCCTGTACTCATCCTACGCTACTCCCAACAAAAGCCCCACGTTAACTACATTAAGCCAGCCGCGGAGCATGCCATCTCTATTGTACCTAATACCTTTGTCGTTCAGCAGCGATTTGGCTATGCTTTTCCCAGAGCATTCATGTATTTGCTCTACTTTTTCAAGTTACACACGTCAGATCGCCTCCTTCTTTCAGCACCAACACCCGTCAACCCTGGTTCTTTTTCTCCCACCCCTCCCTTCCCGTCTTCCCAGGCCGTCTGAGAAAACAAAACAAACACCTTATCCTGTCCAGCATGTCTGTGTAAGAAGGGATGGAGGGCGCTGTGTATGTGTGTGTGTGTTGTGTTTAGGACAGTAGAGTAAGGTGCTAAAAGCCTTTTGTCCAGCAGGAAAGACAATGTCAGCAGCCACAGCGAGGAGAAAATGTGATGGGGGAGCTGGGGTCATTTGGCTTCAGCCTTTTTGTGAGTGTGTATATGTGTCTATGGGTCGAAGGACCTAAGAGCCTGTGACTAATGTGGGTTTGCAACCCCGTCCCCCCCAGCCCCCTTTTCCTTTTACATTGTCTGCCCCGACTGTCCAGATGGCCAGTGAGAAGAACAAATCCTGAGAAGGCGAGGAGAGATTTGGGATTCCATTGCAGGACAGGGGGTAAAGGTGGGGGGTGAGGCGAGGTTAACAGGGTTTGGGTGGAGTTGTGTATGTCGCTCCCAGTCCCAAAAACTTCATTTATTTTAGGGATGTAGAAATACTAGGAGTATGAAATGTCACCTTTTTTCTTTAACTTAGGGAGCTTTAAGATTAAAATGGAAATTCACAATAATAATAAAAATGAACAGTCTCTCTAAGAAGCCAGTGACTGCAGCAATACTAGAACAGGTGCAGCAATGAAACTAAAAAATCTGAAAACTAGACAGGGCTGGTATGAGCATTATTTTGGCCTTAAACAGAGTTTGACGTCACTACATCCCCACCCGTCACACAGTTTACTGTTATGGTAAACATGAGAGCAGGACAAAATTATAAGAACAGAAAGCCCTTATTGTCATTGTATGAAGACATACAATAAGATTAAGAGTGCTACGTCTGAATTTAGTTATAAAACAGGTTAAAAAGACAGACATGTTGAACAGACAAAAGTTAAAACAGAGACACATTCAATAAATATACAAATAAGCAATATAAAATAGAAGTAATATGTTTCCTAGCAATTATTACACTGTATTATATACAGTATATTATTATAATATTGCATTTTTTTCTTTTGAAATTGCATAACTAAGCCCTGAATACTTGATGATATATGTGTGTATACACACAATTGTAAAGAGGTAAATACTCTTTTATTTCATTTTTAATGGTACAAAGTGTCCAAACATTCAATAGATGATGGGCATTCTATGTGCAATTGGCATTTTTCTGCCTTTAATTGAAATAAAGCCATTTTCCATTTATCTTCCCAACATAATTTTATTTTTGTTAAGTGGATGAATTTGATAATACGATAAAATGACTTACATTTCTTACTTTGAAATTATATTGTATATGTGAGGCATGGTGAAAATACAAATCATTTTGAGTTTTTTAAGGAAAAAAAAATTGAGAACAAGATTTTTCTTGTTGTTGTTGTTTTGAGGCTGTAGTGGAGAAAACTATGATCAGACAGTATGAAAATTATGCTACAAATGTGACAGTTCCCAAATCAGCACGGCCAAGACAGAAAACCAATTTGAGCATTTGGTCTGGGACACTCCTCTTTCATTGCCTTCCTTTTTTATCTTGACACATATGCGTTCAACAGAAAACCAACATTAGTCTTCAGGTCTTTTCGATGTCTTTGTTCTCCTGTCAGTGTTCTCTATCACAGCTGAAACCCTGCTAATGTACACAGTTTATATTTGTATGATGCTCCTTGCAGGTTTTGCAAGCCCTTTTAATTGCACAAAGCCACGCGATGTCTCAGAATAAGATCTGAGAGGATTTTGTTTTCGTGTTCAACATCATTAATCTATGTGACAGGGATTTACATCAGCCGACAGATCCACTGATATATTTAGAGCTAAAATGTCTCCATTTCCTGTTGAAAAATAGCGCCGCACTAAAATGTGGTGCTTCATCTGTAAACACACAATTGAGCATTTTATGTGGAGAAAACTGGGTATACAAATGACTGAGCTGTGCAAATTTCTCTGCGGGAAACTCGAACCTCCTACTGAATGCTGTCATTTATTTCCATTGGTTTCCTGCAGTAATGGACTTCGGTCGAACAGCATCTTTGTATTTAACCTTGAGAATGAAGCTTATGAGTGCATATGTCAGTCACGCACAAGCAGACACACACTTTACTATAATAATGATCATCTCACTTAGTATTTTTTCTCTCTAAAAGCACATTTTGTTTTTGCTTTTTGTAATTTTAGAAAGGTAGCAATAAATATTAAGCCAACATTTTCAATGCAGCTCTTAAAAAGAGCACTATTGCATTTTCAATGCAATAGTGCTCTTTTTACCTCTGCTATTAAATGGTGACATTGGTGACACATTACATATTGCTATTGTATCAGTTTCTATAGACGTTAATAGGCAGTTAGTCATATGCAGTATTTGTCATTAAATATACTGTCATATACATTATTTCATGTGAGAAATGTCTTAATGCACATCACAGTGCTTGTTTTATTGAACTGAGCACTGATTTTTAAGTGAATTTAAAGAAAGTTTGGTGCTATAGAAGAGACAAAAAAAATGTGTCAAAGTTGACGCAGCACATGCCCAGATTTTCTTTCTTGATGTCCCTAATATGGGTAAAGCCTTAAGAAATCCTCACATCATACAAACTTCACACCTCCTGTTTGTCACTTTCTGTTATGAATTTGTAGTCTCCAATCCCATTATGTCATCACCATGACATCAGCAGGGGTCATTTGCTCAGATTCGGCGAAGCTGCTCCACAGAAGACTTAGAACTGTTCTCACCGCCTGAAACGGGGCCTCTCCCCGACCGGCAGAGGAAGAGGGAACCAGTTGCCATGGCCGAGCTGGCTGAGAGTTAGGGAGGCCAGCTGTAGCACAGGAGCTGTTCCCTCTCATTTCCACTTCATTTATCTGCCCCCCCCCCCCCCCCCTCCTCCTCCCACCCTCCATCCGTCCATCCATCCCTTCTTCCTCCCTCTGCCAGTGGACCAGCACTCTCTCCATGCTGAGCTCCACTGTGCCCAGTCAGCTGTGGCAGAGCAAATGGCATCTCTTTGTTTCTTCACTCTATCCCTCAAAGACTCGGAGAGTTTAAGTGCAGTCATATATTTGTTTCTATTTGGCATATACTGCTTTTAGATACTCATTACCAAATCCAATAGATATTAAGGATACTAAAAGCCACCCATTTAAGTTCTTTTTTTTTTTTTGTAAATTACCCCTTTTGTTGGTTACTTTTGCTCTTTTCCCCCAACATTTGTTTTTTTTAGAAGTACATAAATCTGCTTATGTCTTCAAAAACAACATATTTATAAGACATGTGGGTTGGGATAATGCTGTTGGTTATAAAAATGATAACTGAAATCATGCAGGAAATAAGCAAAAGTAAGCCAAATGACTTCCAGATTTGATCCACTGTAGAGCAGAGTCAGGTCCAGACACAGCGTTCTCTCTGTTTCCTTTTCCCTCCCTCCGCTCCTTGGTATGAATCTGCCGTATCTCATTCCCCAGCGCTAATTCCAATTTAATTGCCAGTAGCCCGAAGCCTCCTCAATAGGAGTAACAAATGGTTTGATTCTGTAGACTTCATCAGACTGCATTTTAAATGCGACACAGTAACCCGGTGCGAATGCCAATGAAGCCTGGCGAGTAGCTGCTCTGTTTACTAATTATCCTTTTTCTTACTCCGAGCCACACTGCACAAGTTGTCTGATTAAATCGGATTTGTGGGGATTGGAGGGCGGGGTAGGTTGGTGCTCTGGTGGTGGTGGAGGTGGTGGGAGAGCCGGTGGATTGGATGGCAAGCATGGTCCGTCTTTGTAAATGATCCTCAAGTCCACAACAAGAAGGGGCCGGCGGTGGATCTGTAAATCATGGTAAAGGGTGTAGCGGCGGCTTCTCATGCTGACATTAACTCACAGCTTTATGATCTTTACAGTCGGTGAGGAAAAAAACAAACACGTGCTGGTAAATAAATTCTAATGACATTTCAGAATTTATATCCGCTGCAGTTGTGCGGGGGGGGAAAGGTTTGAGATTTATTTGAGGGCTCTTAAGGTGGGTAGGATGTGTATTTAAGGTCTGGAAACCTTTCAGGGGCTAAGTTATCACAATACACATGTTTGGTTTCACTGTATGGATGTTTCATATAGTTCACAGAGGTGGTGTATTTTTACAGCCATTACTCCATAACCCCATCTCTTAATACTTTCTGACATCCCTTCCTTGTTTGAGCCTCGAGCCTATTTGTCACTACTGAAGGTTTTTTTTTTTTGGTTTTTGGTTTGTTTTGTTTTTTAGCAATGGGACACAAAATCTATAGTTTAATTGTTTAAAAAAATCCCCTCCTGAAACAGATGGACGCTGTAGTTTTTAGCAAAACATTTCTCACACAGAATTATTTGCTGGAGACCATTTCCATCTGCAAATTAATACATATTTGGCGCCCTGGTGAGTATTTATGGCAGCAGGATGGTGTATAAGGTTGAGTCCAATAAACTCCAGTGTGTGTGCTTATTGTAATGGAGAAATACGTCACCCAGTGCAACATTGTGGCTTATTGATTGATTTTTTTAATTGTTTTTTTTTTTTTTGGAGCTCTGGCTCAGACGTACTGTAGCACATCAGGTTTGCCATCACAGACAGTTGTTAGTATTGTTATAAATATTTGATCTTATTAATAATGTTTCTCTGTCTATCTTAACAGCCTACAGATCCTGAGTGATCACTACAATAATTTAAGCATTAACATACAAATAGTGGCAAAGCGCTCCAGTTGCTACAGTAGGGAGGGAATATGGCGAGGCGGTGACGCTGTGCAGATGAGGAAATTTGCACTGCTATAAAGACCTCTCCCTGTCAACTAAATGGCCAGTTGAGCTGCCATATGGTTGTGCTGACATTATCGCTGGGTAATTAATATGGCATCTCGCCTGGCATCTGGTGGCATTAATCTAGCTGGGAGCAGTTCATCTTACAATGTCAGCGCTGCTGCGGGCCCCGACGTGAATTATCACTGCCCGATGGAAGAGGGAGGCAGGGAGGAAACAAACAAAACACAGCAGGGCAGAGAGAGTCGACTGTTTGGTGGTTCATTTTCTCATAGTAGAGATCCTGTGATTTCTCATTCATCCATACACGAATCACGTGAGGAGTCGGCAGTGGATTGATCATAATCAGTGCTCTTATGTAAATTTTTTGCAATGTTGTTTTGTTTAATTGCACTTACACAAATATATTACGGTGTCTCTCAGTTCCATATTATTTACTTACACTCGAAAAACCAGTCTGTATACTCAACTATGATTGTGTATTATGTTTAAGGCCATTGTTCCCAACCTTTTCTGTGTGGGACCCCCTAAAAAAAACTGCCTGCTGTACCTGTTGCTCCTATGGATACAGTATGTCTATGACTTTATTCCCCCCGTTAGGAAACAGTAATGTCAGGTGTGTGGTGTGTGGTGATAGATGGCAGTTTTGCTGCAAATTTCTGAATTCTGAACAAAAATCTCTCAAACCTTTCAAGACACAGACTTTTTTGTGGGCATATTTTCCTTTTCCATTGTGTGTTTGTTTGTGGCATGACCATGTTCAAGATTCAGTATTCAAGATGTTTATTGTCACAGCGGTTATACAAGTGTAATCGTGTGGAAAACGTTTGCTGGGAAGCTCCATAAGAAAAAGAGTAAGTTAAGTAGCAAAAATAAGTAGGTAATTAAAGAGATAACAATAATAATATTAAGATAAATATACAGTTACAGAATAAAACGTGTATTTACAAAATAATATACTGTAATAAAATAAAAATACTTAGTACAAAGACATATTAAAAACAAATAAATATAGAGGCAGTAAGATAAATATAAAAGCGGTGAGGTTGCATGTTGTAAAATATTGCACTGACATTGTATTATAGTTGCACAGACATTGTATTATAGTTGCACAGACATTGTATTATTGTTGCAGAGACATTGTATAAATTTTGCACAGACATTGTATTGTAATTGCATAGATATTGCATTGATTGAAATATCGCTCAATTATTATTGATTATTGTTGCACCTGTGTGAGAGACAGCGTGGTTGTATGAGTTATCTCTGAGTTATATCCATCAGCACCAACAGTCATTTCCTGTTTTTAATCCAGAATATATAACAGCTTTCTCTCATCGCTGTTTCTTTAACATGCTAAATAAAATGTTCATGTAAATTTGTACGTTTAAAAGCATTTTGATGACTGATGAATATCATGAGATCTATGCATGATCGGACTTGACTGATCAGTCAAGTTGTTTTCCAGTACATGTAAATATCCCAGCTACTCAAGTCATTTCTGAACAGGCATTCCTCCCTGCTTCACTTTAATTAATGCATAGTTCTGTGGATGTCCACAAAACATGAACATGCAAAGTGAGTGTGCTCCAAAGAAACACTGACACACTCCAGGTCACATGAAAAATTGACAACTCTTGGAATAGAAGTTTGCAGAAATTTCAGAACATAGAACAGATGTTAATGCCTAAAATAGTTAGAAAAGTAATCCTCACTTAATCCCTATCTTAAACCAAGATGTTTACTTGACTAAATTCAACCACTGGCTACAGCTTGAATGTGTCAGACAGGAGTTGATTCTCCCAGGTCGGCTGGAGTGACGTAATTTGGATGCAATGCATGTTATGTAAACTGTTTCAACAGCATGTTTATTTCCTCATTTCTGCATCTCTGCTGGCAGTCCTCATGCCTCTGTTAGCACCATGTGGTAGCTTTCCTGCACAGTCAATCCAGACGACTAGTGCAGAATTAAATGAAAGCTCTCAAATTGTTCTGAGCATTAAAAAGCTGGCCATTATTCTCTCCACTGTTAAAAACAAATTGGTTTTCTAGATCATTTGCTGAAGCGACGATTGGAACATATGCCTTACTGTATGTTTAAATGGCTAAGGGTTTGGGAATCTTAAGCTGTTTTGATCATAATATAATGAGGCAATCACTGATGCTGTGGAAAGCAAGAAATTTGCAGTAAAACAAGTAGAACTTTGTCATTTCACTATCTAGCAATCAGTCAGAGAAATTGACTAATTAACGTTTCACCCCAAAAGACAATTTGTTTAGCCTCTCTTGTCCTTAAGATGCAGGATTGTTGATATTCCTCTTCTTGGAAGTGTACCTCTGACCTGTCCTGTGTGATTATTTTTAGATATTAAACATATTGTGACCCATTGCAAGCTAATTCTGTGCTTCAATGTGTATTCAGACGTGTCTATTTATCAAGTCAGACCAGGATAATAACCAGAAATTGTAACCTAGTGATCATCTGGAAAGATTTCATGTTCTCTAATCCAGCCTGTAAAGATTGTTAACCTCCTGACTTGTGATTATTCTCATTAAATTGTCCTTATCTTGCTTTAAAGTCCAGGAAAATGTTTTCCACTCTTTATGACAATGTCTCAGCATTCGGTATTTGTCCTCTGAGAGTAGTTTTTGTTAGTCATGATCAGGCGGCTTGTGTATTTAAGTGTAAGGTGGTGGTGGGTTGCAGGGTTTGAGGGACACCTTCAGGTAAATCTTCATGCATGCTAGACTCTCAGTTTACTTAGACAGACAGTTGCCCAGAGGGGGTCCTGCTAGCCAGCGATATGCCACAAATGATGAAAAATAGTGGGGGCGTACCATAACATTCCACTGGGAACCTTTTCCCACCCATACAAGAGTAAATAACAGAAGGCATTTATTTGTTGGTGGCACCCTGTGGAGGCAGAGGTAAAAAGGTGCTTGGCGACCTTTTCAGAGCTGCTGAGACCTGATGTGTGATGAGGCCTGATTGCAGGCGAGAGTAACAACAAACATTTTAGATGAAGCTAAAGAGCTGCAGGAATGTCACCTCTGCTTCTGTTTCTCACACCCTCCTCTGCCGAGCAGGCGGGGCTGTGTTTGTGACCGGTGTTTGTGGTGACTGGCAGTGAGATGGTGGCAGCTAGCAGAGCTCAGTATTCAACAGAGCACCTGTTTGGAAGGTGTTGTTGTGACTGATTGTTGGTTGCCTGTGTCCACTGGTGCAAAGCAAGACGAGTCCAAGGCAAGAAGGGGACAATTGATCCGACTGCTTTAAAAGGCACCGCTGACATTTTTCTGCATGTGTAAAGACATTGGTGCAGATTCTGGGGGGACAGAGGGGATTTGATTCCCCTGTAAGTTTTTTCCCAAAAAATACTTCAAAATGAAATATGTAATTAAAAATGTGTATTTAATATAATCTGAGCAGGTTTATGTCACAACCACATCCCCTTTTGGATGAAAGCTAAAGATGCAAAAGCACCAGCGCTAAATAGAAGGGGGAAAAAACATGCCTAAACTCTGCTTCGTTTTTGTTTTTGTTTTTTTCATGTCAAACAATAAAAAATCCAGTTTATGATTTTCTATACCGAATGAGAGTAAATGAGGAGATCTATGATTTTAAGCCATCCACAGGATGAAAACGTCTGTGGCAAACATTCCATCACAGGTCAGTTAATCGTGTGTCACTGAGTTTATGATATTGAGCCTGTGCATCTGACTGAATCAGAGGAGAGTCCAGTGATGGTTTAACTCACCTGTTTGCTTCTTCTCTCGTCTCATAGTTAAAGGACAGAGAGCTGTCAAAATAGAGACACAGTACTGCTATGCAGAGTGATAACATTAGTTTAGAATAACATCACATTGGACCGATGAGTAAAACAACACAATAAAACACAGAAAGAGTGACAGATGTTAAAAATGCATGACCTGGATATTCAATAAGGTAGTTTTAACGTCAGGTTTATCCACTTTTATGCAGATGGATTTAAAGGATACATGAATTCCTATTTCTTTATTTAAGATGACCCCAAGTTGTATACAGAAGAATGATCTAACAGATCAGCTGTGGTGGCCATTCGTCTTCTTATTACGTCACATTTTGCACACCACTCTTTGCCACTGACATCAAAACTCAATAAGAAAATATCTTTTGGATATTTCCTAGCAAAGCAGCAAAGACAGCTAAGAATAGTGGGGATACCTTTTAGCAATGAGGTTTCTATTTTCACTACCAGTGATGCACCCTGCCTCAACAACAAGTAAAACACTGCACGCATATTTTGGTTTCGGGACATTTAAACATTTCACCACCAGCTACCGTTTCTAAAATTAGACGAGGGTCTTTTACGGGGTGCATCATCCTGTTAGATGTTTTTGTTGAACCGCTGTTTCCAGATCAGAAATGAAGACTCACACTGAATATGAATCATTTATTGCAGATGGGAAGAAAAAAAAGTCTGAGTTTAAAAGCAGCACTTGAAGGCAACAACTCATAAAGCCACCATAGATCATGTGGTGGTGACTTTGGGATCATCTCTCTGTTATCGGGCCTCAGACGGAGACGTCGACAGTTGCTATTGGTGTTGTAGGATACAGAAGCCAACGTTTTGTCACTAGTCTGCCATCTCTGTAGATAAAGTATAGTTTATTATAGATCACTATTGACAAGAGGAAGCAGTAACGGAGGTTGAGAGCTGTGGTAATGGCCTGTGATTGAACACCTTGTGCTGAGGTCCCACTGCTCTCTGCCTCATTAACTCTGGCAGGTCCTCTGTTCAGCATGCTGCATTGCAGGCCACAGCCAGGACGCCTTTAACTGTCTCGACTACAGCTCAAGAAACACAAGACTTCAGGAAAGGATAGGCAGCAGGATTTCAAGGACTGTGATCCTCACATCGAAGCATGTCTTTGAGTTGGTGAAGTTAAACATTACAGAGTTTAGCTTCTAAGAGTGTGCTGCATGCACAGAACATGAAGGAGATTCTGTGTGTGTGTCTACAGACATTTAGAGGGGGAAGTGTTGTGTGGCGAGGAGCTTTTACAAGGTTCAGTGAAGGTTTCTGAAAGTATGGAGTAAAGAATGTAGACAAACAGGCATGTGGAATCTCTGATCACCTTCAGGCCTTTGAGGGAAGCCTGCATATTACTCACATTCTCATGAATTAGTTGACAAAAATCGACCTTCGTGACTTCTCCTTAAGCCTGATTATCCTTCTTAATGGAGCGATGATTCTCACAAGACATAGTAAAAGTCATAAAATTACACAGTGAGACCCTAAGGCCCTTAAAAAAAAGTTTGAGGTCATTAATTGAGATTTTTTTTCAGATTTGTTTTAAAGCTGGTGGGTTGAAAGTCATGTTGTTACCCTAGAATCAGTACAAGTGGCCCAACCCTTAGGCCATTTCTCTCTGAGCCTATCCGGCCACTGTCACCTCCCATCGGGGAGTATTCCTCTCCATTACCGGCCTCCGTCCATCCTCCACTTAAATAACAGCAGCCCTGCCACTCCAGGCTCATTAAGATACTACCGGCACTGCCATGCCCACACACACTATACTGCCCAAGCCTTTATAAATAGATGGCGGGAGAAGGAGAGAGACGCTGGTTAGAGCAGCTAAATTATTCCAAAACAGCCAAACAGGACTGAGACTAAGAACCCGGCACCACTCTGGCTCCTCCAGCTCCTCCATTCAGGTGTCACTTTGGGCTGACTCAATTTTACACTGTAATAGACCTCCTGGGTCAACTTCTTTTTTCCCACCTTTCCTTGGTTTGCTTATCTCACCACTGCTCTTTTCATTTATCAGCAGCCTTAAGCACTTCTACTCACTTCCCCGCGCACATTACTCCCTTTACTGACTGTATAGTTTGTACCACTTAATTTTGTCTCTCTAATCAGGAAATGAAATGACATGATAACGAGTGATTCCTGCAGGAGGGCTCAGATCCAACGCAACCCCTCTTTCCTTTTTTTGCACAGCCAATCACACACAAATGTATTTTATGCAGCTCGACAATGACTTATAATCTTATTGTTATTAAAGCAAACAGGGTAATTATGAAGTAAATAAATACATACATTTGGTATATTAGTATTCTGCTCAGTAATGTGAAATCATCGTGGATTCCACTGCAGTGAATGTGGACAAAACAGTTTGGGTATTATAACGATGTGATATTGACTACATGTCCACTTTCTCACCTGGTTCTTGCTCTCTGACAACCAAGCAGAGTATTTATAATATAATAAGAGGTAAGAAGATGGCAGAGAATCCATGTCAATTTGTAATATTCTACTTTAATATTGGGTTGCTGTGGGAAATGAAGTCAGGTAACATCAAAACCTCTCTATCACCTGAACCTGTCTGTTTTTCTGAGAAAACTGTTATTTCCATCTATGGAAAAACCGACATTCCATATATGATACTGAAAATGGGCTTTAGCATAGCCAGTGTATTTACTGCCTCCAAATTCCTGCTGCATCTTAAACAGAACAAAACAGAGAACGAAGTAACGAGATCTAATTTAATGAGATGTCAACTCAAGTAACCCTCATGTGTCTCTCCTCTGCTCTGTGTGTGTGTGTGTGTGTGTGTGTGTGTGTGTGTGTGTGTGTGTGTGTGTGTGTGTGTGTGTGTGTGTGTGTGTGTGTGTGTGTGTGTGTGTGTGTGTGTGTGTGTGTGTGTGTGTGTGTGTGTGTGTGTGTTGAGGGCTAATACTAAGTCCTGCCCACCGTGGAGGGGAGAGCTCAAAAATAACTTACAGCAATTTAGTCTCTCACACTCACATACATTAGGCAAATAACATATATTGTTTCTTTCAAGTGGGCCGTGAAAATGATAAAGAAACTCCTTTTTTTTATGGGTGCTGGGATGAAATTTAGGTTTGCCCATAAAAGATTCTAAAATGACCAATGATTGATCTCTCAATCTTTTAGGTCTCCTGCCCTCTTTGCATCAGGTTATATGTCTTTATGGTTTGGTGTTGGAAATGCTTTCTAAATAGTAGCATTGTCATGAATAGCTGCTCTTAAATGTTTAAATTTCACTTTTAGTTTTGCATTATTTAGAATTTCCATCAGTTCCCAGAGTTTAGATTTACCAAAAAAATTATAAATAGAAAATGGATAATTTATAAATGGAGTTTTCATGACTTTCCATTGGATTTTGAAATGCATAAAATCCATAAGACTTATGGGCATTCCGTATATATCTCATAAATGACTCTTGCCTTTGTTCTTCACCAGCGCTGTTACCCTCTAGCTGTGTCGCGTTGCTTTGAAAACACACCTACAAAAGCAGTGACTGTCGTGCATTTTTTTTAAAGTTGTCTAAAACGTACCTCACAGCATTCAACTCACTGGTGTGACTCATCACTGTAACTGCCCCAGCTTCAAAGTTAAGTCTTTTTTATGTGGTGCTTCTGCTTTTTGTTGACCAGCTCAGTTTGTGTCTTTGTATGTGTAAGTATGTGTTGGGTTCATATTTCAATCATGTCCACGCCTTAGCCTAGACCTCAGGTCAGAGGTCTGATAACCTTTTACATTCCAACACCCTTTTCTTCCTCTAAGTCTCCATCTTAAGCCAAAGTCTCTCTCAACCTCCCTTCTTTCCTCACCCACTATCTCTGTCACTTTTTCCGCCTGTAGACTACTCAGGCTACGTGTTAGTTTACGTCTTTAATGTGACCATCTTTAATGCTACTCTGTTGACGGAGCCAAAATGTAAAATGCACAATATTCTAAGAAATAGAGAGAAGGGCAGAGAGAAAATAGAAGTGGGTGGGTAGGAGGCATGGCTGTCAATCAAAGTTGCTTAAGTACCTGAGGTCCTGGAGGGATTCCAGAAGCAATCGACCGCAGTTAATATCGTCTTCATTGATAAAAGCAGAGAAGAGGAGAAGACCAAGGGAAACTGGCTTAGCATTAGTTACATGTGCATGCTATTTAGCATTAGTGCTAAACTAGTACAATGCGACTAACCTTACTGCAGGCCGATCCTTAGGAGCGAACACATTTTGAAGAAAGAATAATTAGCAACATTTTCACATAAATGTCTTTTTCTTTTGTCTTATAATGCAAATGATGAACATATCAAACAGTGAATCTTCATCCAGTCACTAAAAGGAGAAAAATTCTATTAAAAAACAAAAAAATCACACAAATGATTTCATCCTAGAAGACAAAAATATTTGGTCAAATTTGTCCACCGAACAAATCACGTCCATGAAATCCCCCAGTGGTCTGTGACAGAGCATGTCCAGTACGGAGCTCAATTAAAATGAGGGTTTATCATCAGTAGAGCAGGAGTTCTCTGTAGATATTTTGTCAATCTGTTCAATTGAATTGAATATTTGAGACTAAGAGTATAGGTCAAATGGTCACCAACATAATAGAAATCATTCTCGCCTGTAGAGCTGACAGATTAGTACCTCAGACTTTCAATCACGGGTGTCCAACAAGGATCTAATGAAAAGTCTGCACACCCACAGACACTTTTCTCTTCATAAAGTGAAAATGAATCATTGAGACAGAGCTGAAGTTGGAGAGAGAAGGTTTGTCAATATTTCTCTCCCTTGTACATGCAGTAAAATTACACTTTTTCCCCCTTCCTCTCCTACTAAATGAATCTCCAGTCTTTACCTGATATCCAGCAGTTCTTCTCCATCCTTCTTCCTATCATCATCCTCCAGCGGTGCATCCTCCTTCCATCCCCGTACTTTAGCGTGTAGAGCGGCTCAGACAGTGATTGATCTGGCAGGGAGACTGTCGTGGGCCCACCTCCTCCTTCAGTGGTTATGAACATGAGGCGGGCTGCTCTTCATAGATTTTTAAATTAGTGTCAGCTTTGCCCCAAAGATGTGTTATTGACTGATGAAATAGAAACTGAGCTCCAAACACTCAGTCCTTCCCCAGAGTTTTCCCCAGCCTGGTAATTGAAAAAGTGTGAAGAGAGTGTGTTCAAGGGAGCGTGCCACTGTGTGTGTCTGTTCCTGTGTTTGTGATTTGATGTGTTTGTGCACTTGCAACAGTGTGCTCTTTATCTCTGCTGGAGAAAAATGCACAGTGCTCACTAGAGTCAAGATTCGATTGAAGTATTGCATAGGAGATCTTTATCTTTTTACTCACCCACCCTGAAACAGGAGTATTCTGTGCACCTTTAATCCTATAAATACAGTCGGCTTCTTGTAAGTTTATGACAGCATAGTTCAACTGGAATATGTCTGAGTCCACAACATCACACCTATAAGTTGCTGCATACCCCGTGTCTTTATCACTGTGTATGCACACATTTAAGTGTGATATGTTGGCATTGGTGGTCCACAGTGAACCCCAGCTACTGCAGTGACGGTGCTTTTTGGGGGGTTTTCTCAAAGCAAAACTAGAATTTGTTTTACATCTTACATCTGCTTCTTCTCATGCTGTCATAATTCCTGTGAGTAACATGAAATGTGACTGAAAAAACATGCATCAGGCTAATAAAAGTGAAACAATAAAAATAAGACCCAAGTTGTGTTGTATCGATGCCCTGGTAAAAGAGTAAATTAGATTAAATTGTGATTGATAGCTTTCACCACTAACTCCCTTGTTGTCTCTTTTCCTCTGCAGGGTCGGACATGGCCATCTTTTGCCTGCTTTGTGGGAAGCGTTTCCAAACCCAGACGGCATTGCAGCAGCACATGGAGGTCCATGCCGGCGTTCGCAGCTACATTTGCAGTGAATGCAACCGGACTTTCCCCAGCCATACTGCACTCAAACGCCACCTCCGCTCACACACAGGTCAGTGGAAGCATTAGCTTACCATCTTCACTACAGTCCATCATACATCAGAATCATATGTCCGCAGCATCGCACCTACAGCTGTTTTTGACATGAGGGGTGCAGTATGATGATATGATGATGATAATGGAGAGGTCACTATCAGGTGTTTAGACCGTACGTTAGGGTTCAAAGCCAGACTGACATTCAAGAGCTTTCCCTTCGATCTTAGCTCCCTCAAATTCATGATGAATCAGACAAAAGTATTCTTTACTAGATAATTAGTCCCAAAAAAACTGACCCAGGTCATAAGAAAACCAAATATCCTTAATTTATTTGACTTTCTAGCTCCTGCCACACCTACTAATAACTCATTCCTCAAGGACTAGCCCATTTTACATCAGTGCCACAGGTGCACCACTGCAATGCTGCAGCTGCCTCTCTGGTCTTGAAATTCCTCAACTGTGTTGGTGATGCAGAAATAGAAATTTGCACTCCACTTGCATCACCATTTGTGTCTGTCCCTTTGGTCTCAAAAGAGCACAGTTGAATTTGATCTGTTTCTACCAAACTACTAATGGAGCAGAGCAGTCATGGAACAAAGGATTCATACTGAGTTAAATTTGAATGTGACATCACAGGGATCTGTGTCGGAAAAAAAGATTTATTTGAGACATTTTAATCTTTGAAAACCATCTCAAAATAGTTTGGGAGCGGAGCTTTAATCTCTGATTTATGGTGTAGATCAGCCTCTCTATATTCAGGAGAAAATCACTACTAACTCAAAGGTTTAGAGTTGTAAGCATTTTGAAATTACCTCCACATAATGAATATCAACCTGTGGTTGGAGACAAATTCTATATTACTGTCATGATTGAAAAACTAGATTAACATCTGCCCTGAGGTCTCAGATCCCCAGAGCAAACTCCTAGCTTCACCTGTGTGACAATAGGATTTTGATATTACATTTAATTTTAGCTTTCTTTAGGTATATGGAAATATGCTTGACTAAAACACACACTAGCTTTAGTACCTAATAATGAGTACCTTTTTCAAAGTGGATTCATGTGTCGAAATCTATTCATATCAAGTCATTTGTGTTTAATGGGGGATCAGAATCTCATTTTTGACTAAGGATCCCCATTGCAGGTAAATTCAACCGTGCCTAAAAGTGTATTTACACCAGAGCAGTTGTTCTCAAAATGAGGGGTGCTCCCCAGTTTGAAAACAGAGTTGCAAAGCAACCACTGCACTAGAGTAATATAACATTAATATAGCAGCTTAAATGCAAGTTTATTGTACAGTAAATAAAACTCATTTTAACTACATATGGAAAACCACTTTTCGGTCATGTTACATTCTCATAACTTTCAGACTAAATGACTACAAATACAGTTTTCCTGGATATCCTGTGTAAATCTCGAACTGACCGCTTAACAGTTTTTTCCCCTTCACACATTTACTTAAATCTTGAATATTATTTTTGCATACAAATGTCATATGAAGTCTGCATATTTTTTTCTCATTGATATGCAGAAGATATCTCAGAAGAATTTATTCTTCTGAGATATCTTTTTTTCTCTGAATACCATATATGATATTATCACCTCCCACCCTGGTGTATTAGTATAATAGATACTTGTGCATGAAAAAAGTGAGTTGTGTACATGTTGGGAAAAATCTCCAGAAATCTTACACTCCGGCCCACGACAAGGATTATTATATAGGAAACTGTAGCTTCCAATGTAATACGAAGTAAACAGCCGTGTTTTATTTCAGGAAACTGGATTGAGTTATGCTATCCGTACCCTATTGCACAGCAACTGTATTTAGGCTGAATATACATCATTAATTCAGCTCAAAGCAAAATGAATTCTGCAGCAGGCAGACGCTTATTTACAGACTATTTTTTGTTGTTTTTTTCTTCAGTCCACTAGTAATTCTCTCAGTGCTGGCTCTCTACCGAGGCGAGGCCAGGATACTAATATATTGTTGCAAGGGAGCAGAGGTAGTCTGACGGATGCAGCTATTCAGAGTGAAAAGAAGAAAAAAAACTTAACCATGACGGAATATGAACACATGGAAATGAATCCTATTTCAGCAGCTAGGGGTGGATGCTTTTTCCCCTCTCTTTCTCTCTCTCTCTCTCTCTCTCTCTCTCTCTCTCTCTCTCTCTCTCTCTCTCTCTCTCTCTCTCTCTCTCTCACCCAGCCGCCTGTCTGCGACCTTAAATAACAGTCTCACTGTCAGAGCCGATTTAGCTCACCAGCTCACGGATAAATATTTGAAACGAAAGGCAGTGAGATGAGAGCAGTCGGCCCTATTTACAAGTCAGGCGAATACACCATTAGTGTGTGATGGTGAAGTGGTGGAGGGGGGTTTTCGGCAGGACGGAGCAGCTTGAGCCGCCTGTACAGTAGCGATGCACACATCTGCTCTATCTCCCAGACATTGGAGAGGACACAAATGTCGTCTCTGATCCACCTGCCCACCCGGGCGACACAAATGTCACCTCGGCTCGTCTCTGGAGCTGCAGATGAGACTTAGCAGCCTCATGCCATTTTGAACCTCATCCCGCTGTGGGTGTGCGTTAAATCACAATGAGCCAGCCGTGAAAGCAATCGTTTAAAAATGATGTGGAGCCTTTTGTGGGGGGATTATAAAGTCAGAAACTCGCGCAGCCATAATGGTTGCCAGAAATATGTCCTAATTTACCCTCAAATAAAAAAAGGCATGGTGTTCCTCTACATGTACACTTTGATGAGTAACAAGGCAAAAACAGAGCAGCACTGTTTTTGCGGTTATATGAAAAAAGAGCACAACAGAATATCCTCCTACCCCTCAATAATTTTATTATGGCACATGTGGGTGGTTATATGGGAGTGTATGACCATATGTGCTGAGGTTATTACTGCAGTGACAGAGAGGTAAAGTCCTTCATGCAGCCATTTTGGAATTTTTGTGGTCTGGGCTCCACCGGTGTTGTTATGGATATTCAGTTGTACTGTTAATGTGCATTGTGATGTGTTTAAGGACCCCTGGATGTCTGAGTCTGCTACCTGTTGATCCATCGGCAAAGTTTTGATTTAACATTTTGAATTACAGTAATTGAAAAGTGAATTTGTCAACTATCAAAACCAAGTGGAAAAGAATATAGGTGCTGGTCCTTCATATTACCCTAATACTGACATTTCAAGGTCAGAGTATTTACATGCAGCTGTTTAATGGTACCATTAATGAGGTTTAGTGGCGTAATGAGGCATCTATTTTCTCCATTAGTCTGTAGCACACAAACATATAGACCCACACATGCAAAAACAAAATTCCCACAGGAATTCCCCATAATATATATCAAGATCTAAATTGCCAGTATCCAACCCTAACATTAATGGACAGACAGTGGCAGCTCATCTAGCCGAGAAAGCTTTATCGGTTGAGTCACAGTTCTGTTGTATCAATTGACAACAGAAAGCTGCAATAAGCACTTTTAAGGACGTTCATTACGTGCGTTTCATTTTACCTGTCTGCTAGCTTATCTTTTGAATGCAGCCTTGCTGGTGCGGGCTCTGACATCGGATCACCATTCAGGACATGGAGGAAAAAAACTGATTTACTGCTGCATCTTAACAGCATCTTAATCATGGCATTTCTCTTTTTCTCCCTCACTGCGTCCCTCTTCTCGTTTTCCTGCATCTACCTGCACCATCATCGCCTTTTCTTAACACACACTCAGCTCCATGTTGCCTCTTTATATTTTGTGCATATCTTTATTGCATATATGTGCTCTACAATAGAGACTCAAGCACTGACACACACACATGCAGTGTGGGCTTATTACAGTGGCATTCATGGCAGCTGTGCTATTCCCCTTCACTAACACCACAAACACACTCTCTGTTCAGACCAGGCCTTCATTAATATTCTGTTGTTGTGCACTGTCTGTGTGTAAGTGTCTGTGGATGTATGTGTGTGTTTTGTGTTGTTTTTTGTTGTTTTTTTAGCCCAGAGCCAATTTGCTGTCTGCTATGGCTGGGTGTTTTGTGTTCGCAGCTGTATTTGATAGTGCCACAGCCAGAGAGAGGGAGAGAGGGAGGACTGAATTGAATTCAGAGAGAGAGTGAGAGAATGAGCCAGTGCTGGTCCTGGCAGTCATGGAGCCTGATTTACAGCCTCTTACTGCACATAATGAACACGCCCCGGGTGCCCGTGGGTACAGGCACCCTTAGCAGGCTTTTAGGGTGTCAAAGGAGGTGATAGAGTTTGGGGTTGTAAATGTAGAGGGCTGATTCAGGAGACGCAGGTGGTGATGCTCGGGGGCACCCAAGGGTCCACTCACCATGCTGTGGTTCCACCTCACTGTGCTGGGTCCTCATCTGTGGCCTCCCTGCCATGTGGTCAGGAATGAGATAGGAAGGAAGGAAGGAAAAGTGACAGGGATGATCGGGGGACGGAAGGGGGGAGGAACTAATAGTGGCAGATTTGGGATGGACGTATCATGTCTCCTTTATTCGCCAGCCCCGTGAGAATATCGCAAGAAAATGAAGTCCTGTCTGGCCCTTTACATCCTCACAATGTGATTATAGAATTGTGTTTGATTTATTTTAAGCTCTGCCGTGCAACCTTGCACTTTGGCGTCCCCGAGTGGCTACTAGGAGATAGCGTGCATGTGATGCATCCTGGACACAAATCGGATGCTAGAGCTGGACAGCAACCACTTTGCATTTCGTAACTCTCTGTTTATCTTATGCTTCAGCTGACAGCAGACATGCTCGCATCTGTACTCAGTTTTACGTCACATTAGGTCGCTGTGAGACCACAGACAGATGACAGACGACGGCACATTCAAACATGTAGTACATACTTTCTGCGACTTGTGTGTGTAATTAATCCATTAATATACAGACTAGGATTACGACAGATGTTTGAACAAGAGGGTCACAGTTCGAGGCACGTTATGACAAAGTAGCATGTCCCTACTGCATGCAACAATATGCACTTTGTAATAGCGGTTGCAGCATGCACTGAAAGTAGGTAAAAAGAAAAAGTATTCAATTTCCAGAGCAGCTACAGTTTTGAGGGATGTGTTTAAAGATTTTAAATGTACAAACATCTCTCTGTATTTATATTTAGACATTAAAAAACACATATTTTTGTACACTAACTCCAGTCGTTAGCAAGACAACAGGACATTAAGCGTAAATAACCTTCCACAGGCCTCCTCTGAGTATCGGCATCCCACTCGCTGGTCTGATCCGGGGCCCTAATTAAAGGCAGGTGAATCTGAACTCAATTATTATTCATGTAGCGTTGTGCGAGCCCACCGAGCTCCGTGATGGATTGTGATCTCTGCTGTGGTTGAAACGCTAGAAAGAGCACAATGTCTTACAGCGGGAGCCACTGATAACTTCACGCAGACAAATAAAGACTGTCACTTTTATTGATTTTTACCCAGCCCCCACCACCGCCACCATATGCACCCGCATCCCCTGCTCCATCCCTGTCTCAGTTTTATCCCTCCTCCCACACCATTCCATCCCCAACAAAGCTTTCCTTTAATGGGAAGGCATCCAACATCACAAGGCATCGAAAACATTTAATTCATTAAAGTATTCCACACCTGAAATGTGATCAGCATTCAAAGGGTATCCACCTCTCGTTCCTCTTTCCGTCTCTCCTCCTAAATAAACGCATACATGCTGTATGTACAGACAAAATTGTAATTAAAATATTGAGGATGGAAGTGAATTTGTCTCTTCACAGCAAGCGTAGCATCACAGAACGAGAAGTGTAATTTATTCCATGGCACGTTGCAGGTTGGGCAGGCAGATAATGAAAGGCATAGGTCATTAATGGTGACTTGAACCTGTAGTGGTGGAGTGAAATGCATTAATAGATATCCACAACATTACTTGGCTGGAGAGTGTAACCTGGGGGGGTGACGCAAGGAGCGGCTCCCCATCAAACACCGGAATACAATTAGTCTTTGGACTGCTGGTGAGAGCCTCCTGCAAATCATAATATCCCTGATCACTGACGTCTGAATATCCATTACAGCTGCCCTGTGGGGACCTGTGCTCCGGCAGCCTGAGGAGCGGAACGTGATGCCTGTTGTCATTTTCATTTCTGGAGGCACACATACTGTACATCCATTGCCAGCCTGGTGTCTGAAATGAGTCTAATGTTACAGAATGAAAATATGGCGCCCTGTGAGTGAGATTACATTTAGTCTGAGGAGAATATATAGAAACAGACTGTACGTATGCTGATAGTGAGGTAGTACATTATAGTACATGAAGGGAGAGACAGATTGAGATGTTTATTTTAAATATATTAATAAATGTTTAAATGTTATTAAATCCTGAAATCCTGGAGATATAACAGCTTAAATTAAATGTGTTTTTGAGGTCTAAAATAGAATAAGACAAATTACAAACTCAGGTTAGGTTAGGTTATCCAAGCATTGTGAGAATATGACTGCATGATAGATAATTGCTGGCGAACAACCACTACAGGCGACAATTCAATTAAATGCTTGAGACCAAAACTAAAACAGCGATGCAGGTGATTTGTAGAGGAAGATAAAAGATGGGTTACATTTGTATGCTGGAATTAAAAGCTTATTGCGTGGGTATCCTAACACCTGTTGTTCTGGCATTGAGCATAAACCCACCAAATAAATCAGACGAGACATTCATGAATGTGTCTCGCCTTCGGTATCACAACTGTATCTGAGAGCCAACCAACCATAAATAGTAAAGAATTATGTTTAACATAGTAAAATGACTTTAATTAAAAGTTTTAATGGCATTGAGATGATTTTGCGCATTTAAAAGACAGCAAAGTTTCATATTTCTGCCCTTCAGTCAAGAGCTGTTTTACTTTTTCCTTCACAGCTAGATCTCTTCTGCAGATGAAGTAAACTTTGCCTCTTCTTCTTCTCCACCTTCCAGCAGGGGACCACCCATATGAGTGTGAGTTCTGCGGGAGCTGCTTTCGAGATGAGAGCACGCTGAAGGGCCACAAACGCATCCACACCGGGGAGAAGCCCTATGAATGTAACGGCTGTGGGAAGAAGTTCAGCCTCAAGCACCAGCTGGAGACCCACTACCGTGTGCACACAGGTACAAAATCAAGAGAAGAAAAACGCAGCATTTTGATCTGTCTGCCAAAAACTAATTGTTGCTGTAGCATGGGTTGCCAGATATGTTTATTGGCCTCTTAATGTTACCAAACCTGGCAACCGTACTGTGACAAAAAATAGCTTCAAGGCATAACTCCCTCTAAAACAACAATCTGTCATTTTTACATTTCTATTTATGTGTACATCTTAAACAACCAACATAAAATCAATGTTAATTAATTAGTTAGCTAACAACATCCTCACAGACAGATATTGATGTCATCCCATTACAATCAATAAGCATATTTCCCAAATTGTTGAACTATTCCTGGCATCTCTTACAGTGTTTGTCTTTAAAACCATATTTGCCCTTATATACAATCATTTTATTATGTAGTTATTTATCGACACTCATCTATATTCATAAGTCGTAGCAATGAGATCTCGTCTCATTCATCCCACTTGATGCGAATGCAACATTATACCTCATTATTGCATATAATAATACAGAGTTGAAACATGATGCAGCGTTTGTTGCCTGTTAAAAGACTGTTGTAGGAAATCCTAGTTGCAAAGCACAGACCAGACCAGACCAGACCAGATGAATATCTTTGTTGCTGTGATACAGTAGACGGATGTCTCAGAAGACTTTGTATTGATTGCAGTATATTTAGAGCCCCATAAAGATGTTGACACAGTGATAAGCTGGGTGCCCTGGAGAATGAGTGCATGCTCTGTACCAGACTGAGTGAGGATACCAGGAGTGCTCACCAGGATGGCACACAGCCAAGGCTTAATGCTTCCTCACCATGTCTTTTTCTCTAACACACACACCGCATTGCCCTCCCATCTCCCATTCAATAAGCCAGCTGTTAAGCCACACTATCAAGGCAGCCTGTCCAATAATTGGCTCCCCTCCATCCACCCTTTCCCCTTTTGTGTGGGGGAAGGGGCTTTGCGTTAAGTCGTAGAGCAACAGCAGATAACAAGAGCAAGTGACAAGCTCACAGTCAAAGGCCACCTCGCACAAAAGGCAGCTGCTTGATGAATCATCGACATTGGCAACCTAAACCCCCCCTCCCGCCCCCTTCTATCCACACATCCCAAATGCCAATGTCGGATCAATACCCGGGCCTCATTTGCAATTCATTATTAGCTGGTTATTTGAGGCGACCCTGTTTACAGTCTGGTTATCAATATCAACAGAATGCAGGCTGCAGAGTAACACATGACAACCTGCAGCACTGTATTTATGCTTAGTGGCTAAATGGCACCATAATCAAGGCCCCCAAGGCGGAGGTCAAGGTTAACCAGGGCTTCAAAAGATCAGACCGACCCAGCAGCAGAGACGTGAGGGCCGTTTCGCCAGCACATGCGTGCGAGGCTCCAGCTGAGAGGTGACAGCGAGCGCCGGGCTAGATCACTTCCGACAGCTCATTTCAAATGCCATTGGTAAAGGTCAGCATTTACATGTCTAATTTGCGTCTGCTGGTTTGAGCGCTGGTGGATTATTCCCCGCCATCACTCAAATCATTAGCACATTTAGGATTGCTGCTGTTGCTGAATTGAAATGCGCCTCTTGGATATAGCAGCCCCCACAGCAAGAGAGCAGCGCTGCTCTTTGATTTATGACACCTTCAGGAGCTGTCCGTGCCAGGAGCTGTATTTTGTTTAATGTACCATAGATTAGATGGATTACGAAAGAAATACCAGACATTTGGTCACACATTCACACATTTTTAACCCATTTAGATTATAATAAAGTTTTATGAGATATTTCTTATTTCATTTTCTTCAACTCTGCTGGAGTATGCTCACAGTTAAAGGATAAGTTAGGTTTATAGTAGCGTCTTATTTTCACAGTTTTGGCCCTCACTTCTACCGTTTATGATAACGTTATAGTCACCAAAGAATTTGGTGAGATCCAGGAACTACCTGACATCAGATGGGCCAAGAAATACATGCACATACTAGCATTAGAAGCTTGTCAGCTTTTTCTGAAGCTCTCAGCTGCACCTCAAATTCAGCATCGGCATTCGGATGTCACAACTCCTGAGTAGTTTTCAAAATAAAATCTACAGCAAGTCATTTTGTGCATGCTCTTAGCAACCTCTGCTGCCACATTCGATAGTAAAACATTCAGTTTGAATAGTAGGACATCTCTTTTTCATGTTCTACTGTTGCACAGCATGCGAAAAAAGCCGAAATCCAAGATCCTAAAACAACGGGTTCCTAATAAAGACAGGAATGAGAAATCTTAATGACGGAACACAAATAATTTATATCCCCTCAACCACAGGAATAAATAGAAAATCGTTTTGTTAGTTGCGAGAGGAATATTCTGATTGATCTGTCTGGTGCTGTGTTGATAGAGGTGAGTTTTGTTATTGAACATTTATGCTTTGATTCTTCTTTCTTTTTTAAATTGTACCAATAATCAGGGAACTACTTTAAAGAGTTAATGCAGTCTCTTCCTGCTGCATGCTGTTCTTGGGAGACAGCTGGGATATCACTACTGGGGTTTGACTTGTCACTTACTTACTGTTTGCACAGTCCAGTTATCAAAACAACACCAGATTTTCTTGAGGAACAATAGGGTGAAACCTGTGGTCTCTAAATTAGTGGTAATGGGATGGGGAAAAAAGTCTCTATGCCGTGGCTCCTGCAGAGAAGAATTCTGCTGAAGCCAAGTCATAGAGACCCTGTGGCTTCTCATACAGCAGGTTTCAAAGCCGTGACTTATTTAAAGACTTATTTATGCTGCAATGAAGGTGCAAAGACTTATTAATATATGATATATAACATGGCACAGCCTGGATTGGGCTTTTAGGGAGGGGTAGAAACATGTCACTGCAAAGGAAAGGAGTGATCTGGATTTACAGCACATAAGAAAACGAGTGCAACCTTGTGAAACAGAATGCGGCACAATCATTTATCTCGATGATCTTGTTTTCATAATTGTTGGAAGCTCAAATCTTAGTTGAAAATAAAAATGGATTAATCGTCCAGCCTTAACTGTAAAATGTTGCCACTTTTTTATTATACAAGGCTCTTATTTTAGTATTTTTAGCCAAGATTCTTATCAGTAATAAAAATGGGGTCACCAAGTATTGCTAAGATTACATGAAAGGAGTGTAGTGCATCAGTTTTTTTTAAATATCCCTCTACACACCTCTGTCAAGGCAGCCCAGTATCCCCATGAAGTTTCCCCCTGTGAAGCTCACTTCTTATTGCAATATATGTCCCACCTCCCTTTTCCAAATACATCTGTCATGGAGCTCATCCTCTCCTGGTAGGAGAACTGCACATGCAGTTCTTCTTCACCCATCTCCCTGATGAACACCTTGAGCAGGCAGTGAATCATCAACAGTGAATTGTTGGCCTGTAATGATCTGGATCACCGCCAACATCTAATGGATTCTTGGGCCAGACCCTACAGTTCCTCTCCAAAGAATTGCGTCAAAGTGGATTCATAACTTTTTGAGTAATCCTGCCAACAGACAATCAAACCAAAAACCAATCAAAGTGGTGGTTAAAGTGATTAAATCGCTAACAACACGAATGATTGTCTGACCACTAGTGTTTCCTGTCTCCTCGGTTATGGTGATGTCATTGTGTTCCCAGACTTCTATAATGGGCCTATGAAACACAGTATCATAATTGATGTAAAATCTTTGCCAAAACGTCAGAAATAAGAGCTATAAAGGCACAGAAGATGCATACAGGCATGCACATACCATAATATGACACTGCTAGTACGAGCCTTCACAATGATGCTCTGATTTACCACACTTCTGTTGCTATTATACTGGTTATGGAACAATAAGGACTTTATTGGTGTTGTTTGAGGTGGGTAAATTTTCACATTGCATTAAAATAGTGTGTAGTTCTTCTGATTGGAATAACAAAAGCTGCTTTGTTTAACTGAACACCTCACAGACTCATCAGCTTTTCTTTCTTTTTCTATTCATTCCTGAATCAAGGGCATCTATTTCCTGCTTAACAGTCACATCACCCTTCAACAAGGACATAATGCTTTCACTGAATTGCACTATGACTAAAACAATTATTGTCTGCAACCTCACCCTATCATCTTTAGGTGAGAAGCCATTTGAGTGCAAGCTGTGCCACCAGCGATCCAGGGACTACTCTGCCATGATCAAGCACCTGCGCACCCACAATGGCGCCTCGCCCTATCAATGTACCATCTGCCTGGAGTACTGCCCCAGCCTGTCAGCCATGCAGAAGCACATGAAAGGCCACAAGCCCGAAGACATCCCCCCAGACTGGCGCATAGAGAAGACCTACCTGTACCTCTGCTATGTCTGAGGCCGGGAGAGTGAATGGAAAGAAGGAGGGCACGTGTGAGGGTGGGGACGGGGTTGAGAGGAAAGGGGAATGTAATTGAGCGGATAGGAGGCATGAGGCCGCGGTGGATTGTTGACGATAGAGTAACGTCATCGACAAGAGACACGAAAGCAAGAGGGTTTGTTTTCTCGTTTTTCTTTTCATGCAAATGTGGCGACGACCGATGGGGTAAAATGGTGGTGATGGTGGGACTAAAGTGCTTAGAAGCGGACGACTTGGACTCGGAGAGAGATTCTCCACCATTGTTCGGATTCACCGGGTCATTCACTACATCTGCAACTGCATTATTGGTTGAGGTCATTTTATGCAGGGCCATAACGCGAGAAGAGACGTTTTGGAGATTCTCAAGGGCAGATTCTCAAGGGCAGATTCTCAAGGGCAGATTCTCAAGGGCTATCTAAACCTACACATTCTTGACATCAGGAACTGAATCTTTCTTCCCAGGAGAAAGGTCTATTTGTCCTACTTTGGTATTGGTTTGTTTGCATTTCCTCTGTTTGGTCATATTAGTCTGGATCACATGAAGAAAACATGAATATATCAGTTTAGGCCTCCAGTTTATCATGTCATGGTTTGCTCTTCAAATATTGAGCAATTCATGGACTTCAGGAGACAAAATCATTCTCCTCATGGCCACAAACATTTATGTTGTGGCAGTTATGAACCATGACAATCTTAGAGGAGGACTAGGACTTATTTTCCAACAGTTTCACCATGTTTAACTAACTGAATTAGTTGGTTACACCAGAGTTTAAATGACCTGCTTTGGGTGAACATGCCCCTAATTTCTTTCTATTTCTAATGGAAGATGCGTCCGCAACCGTGCATCCTTTTCTGCCCTTGCTGTAGACACAGATCTTCTCGGTTTCCTCAGAAATCTGTCATTACAAGCTTTCTATTCATGAGATCCTTCAGATCGCAGCAGTAGCAGTGAGATAGCCCCTGAGAATCAACAGCAGAGCCTGTAGGCTGTGCAGTAGGAGAAACAGTTGAACTGGATGAATTGGAGCGCTAAAATATTGCAAACCAAGCACCTGTTTGGTTGTGAGAGAGGAAGATGTTAGTGCTGCTTTTTTGTTGGAAGTTTTCTCAGTAGTCTTCCTGGTTCTGCATCTTTGTCAGATGAGGGCTGGAGAAAGTCGAGTCACCATCCACGGTTCTCTCCAGGGAGCCAAAGGCTGATTGGCCTCACGTTTTCATCATATATTTCTTTTAGCTCTGCATCATAGTTTATCATGGCTTGATTGCACAGGTAAAACAAATTACGACAACAGTCTCTGTTTGATGTCTGCGAGTTATATCTTTTCTCATTATATCATGACTCTATTACAGTATGCCTCATTAAACCCAGCCTATTCACCTAATCTGCAATAGATAACCGGACTGCTTTTATCCATGTACATTAACCAGATGACTCTTGACATCTTACACTAATAATGAAGTGCACAAACTGACACACACACAGACAACAACACATTGACCACAGTAGATCTGTCCTCTCACCACAGTGGTGGTGAAGAAAATGGGAAAATGGTTAAACCGCTGCTTTCCGTGTGAGTCCTGTGACTTCGACTGCTCGTAGTGAATGTTGAAGAAGTGCTGGGAATGCCTTAGACGCACACCTTTAGCAACAGCGGTGTGGCAGGTTGAAGACTGTTATATGGCATCAAAATATGAATGTGAAAGACTGTGAGCCAGGTTCATGCAGGCTGTGTAAAAACGCATCACAGGGAGTTCTGTCTTTCACCTGAAGTCAGAAATCTGCTATTCCCACCTTCAGCTCTACCGGCCCTTCATTTGATTTTCTCCATTGAATATCAAGTGATCCTCCCCGTGCAACAGCTCGTCCATTATCTAGCAAGCTGGCTTTTTTTTCACACTTGAAATTAATGCGAGTAATCATTCATTTTCACATGTCTTATACACTGATTGAAATGATCCGACTAAAGGGCCGACACAGATCACATTTTAGGGCCATGGAGTAGAATTTCCACAGAAAGAAAATACCATAAGCTGGCTCCTACATTATCATGATGTTATATTATAGATATATTTAATGGTGCATACTCCCAATCACATACGCTTTGATTTAGTCACTTGGACTTAAAATATGATTACAATGCTGTGATTACACTGCTATTTTTGCACAGAGAATCGGAGGAGAGAAGGATTAGTAGGAGCCCTCGGCTAACTTATCACTCTGGGCCCTCTTGTAATGTGTAGCATTTACGGCATATGCTGCAATTGTAACATAACTGCATCTTGGAGGAAACTCTGAATGTTCTTGCTCCAAAAAAACTGTGTAGCTCGAACTGAAAGGCTTATTTTGGCGAGTAGGAGGTGGAAATATGGCGCTTTCTGACATCTCTGAAATGCAGCATTAGCCCTGTATGTGTTACGCAGCTACTGTTATTATGTTTGAACCTATGGCTTTAATGAGCATCACTGCATGTCACAGCGTTACCGGGGTGATGGGTGATCACAAATCTAAATGGCCGGAGGAAAAGGGGGAAATCACTGATGGGACGAGACACGGCCCAGCAGCCTATAGGGGCGACCAGTAAGACGACAGAATAAATCAACTCTTTCTCTGTGGTTTTGTCCCTGTGCTTCGTCTCCCTCGTCTCCCGTTGTTGTTATTATTTACCTTGAGTTTGATCTCAACACATCGTACTTGAATTACCTTGTTGTGTGACCTCATGTTGCTTGTGTATTTTAATTTTCCCTTTTATTTCATTTGTACATGTTTTTTTTGTTCATGAGTGTATGTCAAAAAGATGCATCGCACAACGTGATGAAGCAATGTGTACGCAGAGAAATTAAGTGCCACGGAGAAGAGATTTTGTTTTTTGTTTTGTTTTGTTTTTCTAATGTTTCGTATTTCTTTGTGCATTACTTGTTACCAAACTTGGTATTATTAACCCTGTTTGTTAATGAGCCAGAAGGTTTGGTCATTTGTTATAAAAGCTACCTCTAAGTTGTTTTCATTTTTTGGCAAAAGCACATTTTTGTGTTTGTGTTTTGCATTATTTCAGCGTTGCTACTTCATCTCATGCTTTTTTTTCTTCTTTTTTTTGTCAAAGTTGATTTATGATTTTGCAAGATGTATATAAAAGGATAAGAGATAACAAAAGTAGAGGTTGATAGGATTTGATGAGTCATTCAAACGGATGTTTATTCTTCTCTTAAAGTCTCCCCCTGCACCTCCAACCACAGACAAGCAGAGATGAAAATAAATTTTGAAGCCTTAAGTGACAAGTAGAGGGATGCAGTAGATAAGAGGGAGTACTATTGCTTTTTAAGAGGGTTTAAAAACAAGAATTAAACTTGAAAATATGTGAATAGAAGTGTAGTTTTGTAATGTGAAAAAAAGAAGGTTCAACAGAAACGCTGAACCGCCCAGGACAGGTCATATTTGCAGTGATGCAGAGTGCGTTGGACAATTGGAACTGCAAATGGTAATCAAAAAAGAAAAACCAGACGGTTAAAAATAGAGATTCTCTCGGCTTACAAGCTCTCTTGAGAGATGAGCATATTCCTGAACAAGAGCCACCAGAGGCAATTTGATATATAAAAATTGTGATATTTTTGTATTCATTGTCAGTCCTTTTTCCATTTGTGGAGGGTTACAGCAGGGCACAAATATTTGTATTTCTTTCTTTTAAAAAAAAAAAAAATCCTGTTTGTTTTTTCTCTTTGGGTGTGAATCTTTTTTGCCTTGCTCCTCTTTGATATTGTCGGACAAAAAATACATGTGTGTGAAAATATTGTAATAATAAGTGTCGCTTTCTGGATGTCAGTTGCATTGTAGGTGAAGGACTAAATCTATCAAATCTACAAATTTTATGAGTGTGTGTATGTGACAAAGTAAAAAAAAAAAAATGGATAAAATACGGGAAGGCAGAAGGACGCTGCCAAACCGACATATTAGTACTTGTCATTCACAATTTTTCAATCAAACTTGACTGTCGGCGTATGTTTTGTTTTGTTTTTGTATTTGAAAAAAAGAAGGGATGGTATATCCCGTGGTGTCTTTTATTCTCAAACACTGTGAGCTGAGGGGCTTTTTCACCCTCATATAATATCCACCCACTATAGTATACTCAGTCACGGCTCAGTCTGAACCACCACAATGCAAGACCTGATCAGTCACATTATTCCTATCATCGTCCTCTGAATGTTTTCTACTTTTTCGTGCGGGTGAAAGAGTGCGTACAAGAGTGTGTAACCATGTGTGTGCGTGTGTGTGTGTGTGTATTAGTGGAAAAATGCACTAATCAGATCAGATACAAAATAAAATGATATTCTATGCCACTTTTTTTCTCTATGTTGGAAAAATATATATATACATTGGCATTGTTATAGTTCTTCCCTCAGTGTTCCTCCAATGTTTCTGTACTATCTTTGTGCCTAAAAATGGAATTTGTTCAACAAAAATATCCATCTATATCTGCTTAGTTTCTGTATTTTCAGAAGAAAATAAAAATGGTGTCTCCAGCACCCTAGGGATGTCATGACGCTCAAAAATGACCTGATTTTTTTTTTTTACCTGAATAGAGTTGAGCTTCTTTTACAAGGACTGCAATAAACCTTTAATGCCATTTAAATAGAAACTGGGATTCTGCATTTTGTTCTTTAAGGCCATACACTATGATTGGCAGCCAAAAGCATTTATTTAGCAACACAAAACAAAGCATAAGGAAATTTAACTGGATTCCAGACTAGATATAGTGGCGAAACTTGCCTATGGGACAAAATCTGCCCCATTAAATAGTTTTTCTGTTTGCAAATTAAGGCCCAAGTCTGGTTCTCCACTGAGATTGTCTATTTGTTTTGTCAGCAACAGGTTTGCTGATGAGAAATTGCTCTTAAGAAAAAGAAAGAAAGAAAGAAGACCTACGTATATGGTGGGTTGGCACTCGGGTATTCCCCTTCTGCTTTGCTTCGGTTTTTTAAAAGTACTTTTTATTTCCTACAAAATGCATTTATGGGGGGGATGTTAAATTCGTCAGAGAGGAATCATGGCATCCCTGGAACTGGCACTCTGTGTTTTGGTGTGGTGTTTCTAGAACAAAGTAGCCATTTCATGCAGTGTTGCAATGCATGTGCCATCGAGATCTAGACTAAAACTGTTTGAGTAACAAAGCACCAAGACATTGTATTTTTTTATATTAGCACTGAGGACCAATTGCCCTGTCGGACCAAGCATAACAAAGCTTTTTATGTACGAAGCTTTTCTCTCTCTGTCTTTCCCTGGCTTGTCTGTGCTACTTCTCCATTGTTGTGACAGCACAAATGCCAGTCAAGTTGCTCTGTATTAAGAAAATAGTGTTTTTATTATGATTTGAATTGTTATAGTTTTTGTCTACCTCAGCACCTAATCTTAGCCTAATCTTAGAAGGTGCCCAATTATTATTTTTTCTTTATTTTGTTCTCTTATTGTTGTCAGTTGTATAATTTTTTTTAAAATTTGCATTAGAGCTTTGCAAAGGTCCTTTGTCTTTTCCAGCGACAATGTGCTATTTTTTTCTGTGGCAGTATGTTTCCTGTTGAGCTGTGCCACCAATCTATAGCCACCGTCTGTTGATATAGAGGTTGTTCTTTTTTGTTTCTTTCCATGTAGAATCAGACACCTCTCTTTGTAACATTTCAGTGTTCTCTGATGGAGTGTGAAAAAATAAAAAGGAAAAATAAAAGATTTAATGCTGCAGGTTCTCTTCTCCATGTTGTCACTAAAGTCAATGTTGTGCCTTTGATAGTGAAAATATAAATATTTCTTTTTTACATCCGACTAACAGTAGATTGTTTTTGTAGTGGAATTTTTTGTATTTTTATTTATGAGTCTCATAATAAAAATCAAATCATGATGTTAAGTTGTATACTTTCGATCTGCGGTCAGAAAAAAAAATAAAAAGAATGGACTTCATGTTGTCTGTTGTAGCTCGCTTTTTGTTTCCTGACTTTTTTTAAAGAAGTGGAATCAGTAGGATCCAACACAAAATAATCATCTAGCTGTTTTTCTTTATTATTTTTATTATACAGTACTTTTGCCTCTTTTCAAAATATATTTCATTGTGTGATGAAGTACAATCTTCAAACTAAAATACCAAATACATCGAGACATCAAATTATTAATTTGAACAACTTAAGAATTATTTGATTATATAACTTCAGTTTCTATATGCATAAGGTGTATTTTCTAATCCCTTAGAAAAGCTAAGTAAAGCACTTATTTAATGTTTTTTAGCATCTCAGTTGTATAAGATCAGATAAAGACCAAAAAGCTATTGTCTTCCCAAAAACCTTAGTGCTTTCACATTCATGCAGCTCCTGTATTAATTTAAAATACGCTCACACAGCTGAAATGTACTGAGAAAAATTCACTCACGCAGAGGATGGATCCTTTTGATTATAAGGACCCTTTAACTATTCCTCTGGCATCATTCAATACAATATTATTTGATGTTGAAGGATTTTTTTCTTA
The DNA here is from genome assembly GCA_037577475.1 of Chaunax sp. Z400. Classification (NCBI taxonomy): domain Eukaryota; kingdom Metazoa; phylum Chordata; class Actinopteri; order Lophiiformes; family Chaunacidae; genus Chaunax; species Chaunax sp. Z400. The sequence goes on from CM075201.1 coordinate 4,709,708, forward strand.
GGTTTTTGCCTCTTTCAGTCCATACAGGTAATCTGTTTTACAGTGCCATTTAGTGCTGAACAAGTATGGTTGTACAACAACTAAATATGAAAGACAAATGGCTTTGTATCATGTCAGTTATCCTGTCAACAAGCATGAAAACCTATACGATAGACACTGGAAAAAGCAGATCTGATGTTATGAAGTTACTGTATTTTTATACCGCGTGTGATTTCTCAGGTCAACAGGGAGCATTCCTAGCTTCTGCACTGCTGATAGGAATTCAACACAATACCTGCAGGCAGTTTACTGTAATCTTTTCTGCGCCTGCTGCTATGCAACATGAGTTATGTCAGCCAGGCCAAATGGAGCACGTTCATTGTTTGTCTGACAGCTGAGGTCTGGAAAGTGCAGTGCAAAAACACCTCAGCAATAAGTTTCTCTGCAGAGATTAACACAATACACGAACTATAAGTCCAGGTTTTAAGGGACATCACTGTAAAGGGTTGGTTCTATCAACTGTACAGTAACATTTTTCGTTGTTAGTTCTGATGAAAACAATGCACAGTGAGGTCTGTGGTTTGTCCACAGCAACAGAGACTTTTTATGGGAAGACATCACTGTTGAATTTGTTTTATGTGAGAAAAAGTTTCATTCATGTCCATTGTATCAGGGTGGAGATTGAAATTTCAGGGACAGACAGCAAAACTGAAACAATCTGCACGTACTTATAAACACCTGCAGAAGGAAGTTGTTTTTTTTATTTGGATGAGTTTAGTATTTTATTTTTTTCAGCACTACCATATGTGCGCCAGGTGATTGTGCACATCTGTGATGGTCTGGATGCTCACGCCAGAAATCCTGGATTAGAGAAGAGTCTAAAATTCAGCTGTGCAGGATCCAGCTACATTCCTCTAATCGCTACCCCTCCCAATCCACAAGATAATGCAGTCCACAGCCACAGCAAGGTGCATTCAGCAACTGTTGAACTGCATAGAACAGTTGTCAACAATCCTGGGTGGTGGGAGACCAGGTAGATGGTGGTGATGGAGGACTGGTGCAGACAGGATTGGCTTGGAAAATACAGGCAAAGTGGGACAACATTTAGGGAAGCAGAGAGTAGTGGAGAGTGTCGTGCACCAGGCAGCAAGACATGAACCTCAAGTAAAAGATTGCAAACCCCAGGAAAAGCTACATCTGCTTCAGGCTGGTGGGTGCTGCTGCTTTAGGCAGTTGTGACTTTGGAGGGTTTCATTTGCGCCTGACCTTGAGAAATTATGCACCCCAGGAAAGACACTATTATCTAGGAGGCCCATGGTGTACATGTGGAGCAGTGGAGGTCGGGACAGTAGATTGTGGTTGTTGCAGCGTGGGTGGCATCCTGCCAACATACCTGAAATATACACTGATGTAAAAGGCAGAATGTCATTCATTTGAATTAGCGTTTTGTGACAATTTCAAAGCACACACCTGACTAAACACCACCACTCATTCTTAACAGCCTGCTGTATGCTTCCACAAATGTTCCCAGTTGATGCACATTCCACTGTCTGGCTGCACACCACCACCTGGCTGTAATGTGCTAATGGCAACTGCAGCAGCACTTCAAGCCTGACTGCCTTTTGTCTGTGCTGCCTCTTGTGCCATAGAGGTCATAAATGCTATCATTAGATATGCAGACCATGTGTACATGTGCACCTCCATCGTCACACACGGATGGTTGTCATTACAGAGGAGGCGAGCTGAGACACAAAATGTTGGGAGTAGATTGACCTGAACAAGGTTTAGATGAGTCTTTTTGAGGCAGGTTGTTGCTCATGTTGATCTCCCTTGTTGTGTTTTCATCGCTTTAGCGGTTGATTAAATGTATCTCATTCAGTCTCCCATCTAACCTGCATTTTCACATACATTAGGTATTGAATAATGAATTTTTCCAGTATGTAAGGTTGTGAATACAACACTAAAAGCATTATGTGCATCTCTTGCACAATTTATTGTCTTTCCAATCGTAAAATGAGACAATTGTCATACATTTAATATTTTGGTGTTAAGTCAGGTTTTGGTTGGCCTAGCTTAGCACAGTAGTGAAGAAAATATTTAGGTAATTTCCTGCATTCAAAATCTTAATTGAAAGTCTATAAATATAATGAGGAAAACATACTTTTTATTCAATAGCTTATGATCAAAAATGGCTTTGTGTGACAGTTATTGTATTATTATATATATTCAATCATTAGATTATTATTACCAGGTTGGTTGAGGTGAAGCTAATTTTTAACATTTTTTATAGCATTATTTTCATCAAGGAATAATTTGCTGATTATTTTCTCCATTAATCGACAGCTTAATGGAGCAATGCTGTCACAATTACACAGAGCCCAAAGTGGCACCTTCACATTTCTTGTTTTGTCCAATCAGTGGTTTAAAAGTCTAAATCATTGACAATAAATTAAAAATGTTAAAGTAAAATGTGATAATGTTCACATTTACGACATTTAAACTATAAATGTTTTGCTTTAAATAAACTACTATCAAAATAGTGGCCAATTAATTTTCTGAATATCGCCTTATTGATTAATAGACTAATCCTTTCAGCTCATTTTTTTTTTAAAAATCATATTAATCATTATCATATAAGCTGCTCAGACTATATGTTTTTTATGCACTAATCTTAACTTGAAGTAATTGTCAAGTAAAATTTAAAGTAACTTGTAACTAAAACTGTCAAATAAATGTGGTGGACTGAAGGTCTGAGGCCCCTAATAATAATAATAATAATAATAATAATGATAATAACGATAACGATAATGATAATTATATTAATAATAATATAATAATAATAATAACAATAATAATAATAATAATAATGATAATAATAATGATAACGATAATGGTAGTTATATTAATAATATAATAATAATAATAATAATGATAATAATAATAATAATAATAATAATATGATGATGATGATGATGATGATGATGATGATAATAATAATAATGATAATAATAATAATGATAATAATAATAATAATAATGATAATAATAATAATATAACGATGATGATAATGATGATAATAATAATAATAACAATAATAATAATAATAAAAAACCCAAACATTTATTTTAAAAAACATAAAACAGAACAGCCTCTGAGATCTGAACTCATATGGATGAATTCACCAACATAAGCATTACACATATTCACTAGATACCATACAATGACTAAAATAAGGTTTTATTTTTTGTCAACAACACACAATAATCACTTTGAGGACTAATGTTAATAATAGGCCTACCTTTTTTCCGTTAGGTCAAAAGGCTTTATGGTCCCGACAGAAGCCCCTCACTGTCTGGATTTGGTCTGTGACCCACCGTTTAGGGACCCCTGCTTTAGAAAATGCTTGAAAGTAATGTTACATATATTTGATTTGTAGTTAAAATGCTAAAATATGCAAAATTGGTGGCATAGCACTTACATTTTTTTTCTAGATTTTTCAAAATATTAAATACGTATTGTCAGCTAGTTGCTGTAATTTTGTTCTGTGTCCAACAGATAAACATCACATGATAATGTCTCCAGTTTGTCCCAGTGATTCCACTATATTTGCTCATTTCCTCTCTGTGGCTCAAAGGATCAGAACATTTTCCCTGTCCACTTTTGCACCCAGTCCCAAATATAACATTCAATAGACTTTGCTGTTGTGTGGTTTATTTGTTGTTGTTGTGTTTTAACTTTGTTAGATATTAACAGAGAGCAGAAACAGGAAATGAGAGGGTGATGGTTTTGTCAGATGTTTTGCTTTCAGTGACTTTGATCTTATTTTGGGGGGCATTAGGAAGGAAGGGGCAGTGGTTGGTGAATGGTTTGTCAGGATGGTAGTTTGAATAGTGAAGGGTCTTTGTGTTGCAGCACTGATCTTTGACCCACAGAGGCTGGATTCTTTCAGTTGCTAGCCTTAACTTTGAAAATGATGATCCTAAAGTTCCTTGTTTGTAATAGTTTTTAAAAAATCAGGGTTAAATAAAACTCTTTACCAAACCAAACCATATGAATTTGGGAAATGAAGCTGGGGTCTGGGGCACACCTTCAAATCATGCATGTCTGCTTAAGATACAGTAATATTTTCACTGCAAGACCTTTACTTGTAACAAAGTATTTTTATAGTGTGTAGTACAATTACTTAAGTACTTTCCTTGACCACTGACTGAACAGTATTTTATTTGAATTGACTCTAGACCAGAGGATCTATGAGGTCACACAACAGGTCCTTCTGAAACAACCTAAAACTCTGCAAAAATATAAATGTACCTCATGTCAAGTCACCATGATTTCATTTTTGTTTGTGTGTGCCTTAAATCCCTCAACAATCACCAGCAAGACAAATTAATGCAAATTTTCTTTCAAACAAAGGATCTAAATTAATGTCATTCATCATTTTTACATTGTGTTTTCATGTTAGTCTGTTAATTAAAATAAAAACTGATAAGTCATGCTCATATTCAGTGAAAATATCCTCACTGCTGTTGAAGGCAGCTGATGCTGTTGTGCATGGTGCCATCTTCTGGCTGAGGTGGTGAACTGCAGGCATCGACTCAAAATGAATGGGTTGTGTGAGTACTTGGATGTTATTAGCAGGTATAAAGAAAACAATATGAGCGCTACGTTATCTTGTTGTCTGTGTCCATGGTGATATTTAAATATCTCCAGTCACAATATGAACAGTAAAATTACTGTGGTCAAAGAAATAGTTCTCTGTCAACAGATTGTCAAGTTTTCCAATCAGTGTCATAATTCTTTCTTTTTTTGTGAAAAAACAAACTATGGATTATGGACTATTATGGACTATATACTATGGACTTTATTTGAGTGATGATGGTGATGATGAATATTTTGTAGATAACTTCTATTGATTTTATTGACCTGTGGTTAATTTAAACACAGAAATGCAAATCCTAAAGTCCACATGGAACAAAACTGATGAAATGAAAAGTGAGCTTTATTAAACAAACAATCAAATAAATAAATGTGTAAATAAGCATGTTGAAATTAAATATTAGCTTCAGAAAAAAAACTGCTATATAAATATTATTTTATGCAATTTAAGTTTTATTAGAGCTATTTCTTTATTTTTCTTTAGTCGCATTTTTATTTGAAAATGTCAGCCTGTCATTAACATTACAGGTGAGCAGCTAGTCATTATGAAAATAAATAAATAAGTTATAACATGCTATATGAATGATATAGGTTTCAGTAACATTCTTTTTTAATTTCTTGGCTCATGTTAAAAATATATTCATTCATGTTGGAAATTTATTTATTTATTATTTTTATAATTAAGGCCCAGATGGCCTTCTATAAAAAGTAAGGTGTAGATGGTAAATGATTTATTTAGTCACTGAACACAAATGTTTACTGCTTTAAGGATGAGACACTATTACATTTATTGAAATATGATTTTATATACAGTTCTTTCCCTTTCATTTTATTTAATTACACCTCATGTTGACAGATCAATACAATTGAATTACAGGCAAATGGAAAACTTTACAACACATCTGTTACTGTATCCAGAAATGTGTCGAAACACTTAAATCCAAGCTGTGAATTGAAAATCACATTCAAAATTACAATACATTTTATTGGGTGACACATTAAATACTACCGGTTTACTTATAGGCTTATGATTTACCATTACATGAAAAAAAATAATGTCTATCTCTTCAATATTATCTAGAAGTTAAGAAATTTCTCAAACAGGACAAGGGTACATGCAGTAAAATGTTTTCCTCCATATACGGTACATGTAGTGCAAAACAGGTCATGTTATACAGTTATTTCCCCACTAATATACATTCTATATTAATTAATATTAATCTTTATTAATTACTGATCTGTGTAAACACTTATATTGCATATTTATAGCTATTTTACATTGCAATAACAACAAGGTTACAAAATATCCTGCTGTTCATTAGGCTGTCCTCTGTTGTCCACTGTGTCATCAATGCTGCATGTCTTCAGGTTTTATATATTTTTTCTCAGTTATAACCAATGCATGCTTTAAAGGGTACAAATTATTGGACAATATTTTACATTTGTTGTAAAGTTTATATATTGAAGTTGGATTTAGAGCTCCACAGCTACCAAAAGGGCCTGAAACAATGAATTATTCTTGTGTGGACCATCGTACATTTTTAATGTGAGCAATTAAGTAACATGTTTTTTGTGTTCTTGTTTTTCCACTTTAAAATTGGGCCTTTCTATGAAAAAGAAACTCTGCTACAGCTAAAGTATTTGTTTGACAGGTTAATATATTTCTTGATTTATTTCTTTTTTTTACTTTTCATTTTATATAAATATTAATCATGTTTATTTTTGGGGGAGATAGACCAGCTCCATTAAAATGGTTCACTTAACAAAAATATCTTTGCTTGCTGTGTTACCACAACTGTCAGCCTTTTTAATCCATCATGGATGAAAAATAACTGCATTTGTAAGTGTGTGGGGCAGTTAGTCAATTTCTGCTTTGGCTTTCGAAAAAGCCCTCTCTGATAAAACCCAGTGGTGATGATTATCATAATGTTTGTGGGGATATAGTGGCTTAATCTTTGTACATACAGTAGGCCTGACATGCTGGAAGCCTTCCCCTGTCCATTACTATGCAAGGGCCTCGCTGTATCCACTGACCAAAACAGGGCATAGAGCCAATAACTCTGGCCTTTTTAATTTAATACTTTACCCACTGAGCTTGTGGTGAGACTCAGGCGACCTGCCACACTGACCACAGCGTGCCCAGTGTGATGGTGTAGGCCACCACGGCCACTAAATACACTCTGAAGAGTAGCACATCCAGCACGTAGCCGACCTGCAGCCACTCCTTGGCAATGTCCCGGCACTTGTCCCTCTTCTCCAGGAAGTGGCGTATTGCCGTCACTTCCTGCAGGATGTTGTCCATGACAGGTGGGGTGGGGTCCCTGGAGGGGGGCAGACTGAGTCCCAGCAGCCCGCCATCTCTTTCATGCTGGCTTACCCTTCGGCCCATCTCACAGGTATGGTGGAGAGTGCACTGGGCTGCAGGATGGGACAAAGATAGGCCTCAATTTACTCTGCAAATGTGTAGTGCATCTAAAGCAAAGAGACTCTTTGTTCTAGAAGGAGGCTAAAACTGCCACTCACACATTAGATATTGTACTTTAGTACATAAATCATGCTCCTAAGAGGAAAAAACCCTTTTGATTTTAATGGCCCACTGCTGGTAATTAATTCTCCTCACACCCATCCTTCAAAGTACATGTATACTACCAAACAACAAAGAAAGAAAAAAGTAAGGAAATGCAACAAAACACGAAGCCACCTAGATTGTTTTTTTTTTATATTGTGAGAAAACATTATTAGTGAATGCACTTGCAAAATCTTCAATGGCACATTTGTGCCAACTAACCCCTGTTGTACCTTACCAGTTCCATAGTTGTTGTCCTTGTAGTGCTCCAGATCCGAGGCCTGGGAGGACAGTCTGGAGCAGAGGCGATGCTTCTTGTGAATGCAGAAGAGGACCGGAGCTCTTTCCAGCACCAAGTACTTCACCCAGTGGGGCACAGGGGTCTGCAGGTCCTGCTTGTGCACCAGACGCACAATCAGCACAGTTTCTGTTAGGCTGATCACCAGGAGGGCCATGCAAACCACAAAGTATACACCTATAAAACAGATCATATGAGACAAGGTGTTAGATGATGATGATTGAAGATATTCTCAAAAGCAGATAGAAGTAGGATACTACTTATGAGAGGAGCATGTTGCATCAGTCGTGTGTTAATGTGGCCTTTTTTCAACAATCAGGTAGACAAAGGCATGCTGGGATAGTCTCCAGTCTTCCAGAATCAGAGCTTGATAATTTCATTAGTTGATGAGCAGTAATAGATCCCAGTCACCTATCAGTGGGGTTCCTATGGCAGTGGCAGGCAGAGTGTCAGATACAATGATGAGGAAGACAGAGTAGCCCAGCAGCAAAGTAATCTTGAAAGAAACCCTCTCTCCACTGTCTGGTGGCAGATAGAAACCCACAATGTCCATCACCATCAGGAAGATGCTGGGCAGCAGCAGGTTGACAGTGTAGAACAATGGCCGCCGTCGAATCACCACCTGGAAAAAGTCGATAGTTGACAATGACAACTGTGAGAAAATGCAGGATGTGAGTAGCTTAGCGTAGCAAACAGACTGGACACAATGAGAAACAAGTAACCTAACTGTCACTATTTAAAACGTAGCTCCTTTGTTTAATCTGTGCACAAAGAGAAAAACAAAAAGTTCATCCATCCCACGAGCAGCATGTTACCCCATCCTGACTCCAGCTCTGCAGATCATATTGATATCAGTCAGCGCATCACATTTCAGGAAGTTAGGACACGACTTGACAATTTTGACGTCATATGTTAAAAAAAATACAGCAGAAGAAGCAAATGTTTTGTTGATGGTAAGAAACTTTATTAATTCACGTACTGCATGGAAGTTTTTCTCATATTATGAAAACATAAATGTGTTACTCATTAGCATTAGTGCAGATAAATATAACACATCCCCTTGTGGTGCCCATGTTGTTCCTACATTATAACTTAAAAACTTTCATTCCACATTTTGGGAAATGGGAAAATCTGAGACTGTGAATGCACATGAAGTGTATTTTGACGCAGGGGAAACACACATAACACAGCCTAAGGCGTTCAGAAGCTTTGATGCTCGGTCGTACTTCTGCCTCTGATGAAGATGAGAACCTACTACCTGCTCTCCTTTTCATCCCTCCAGGACTGAAACAGAACCGTAAGCTGAACTTTAATTGCCTTTACGCGTCTTAGCTGTATTTGAGTACGCACACATCTGATTGTTTGGTTTTTGTTTGTTTGTTTTTTAAGTGTGGCAGATATTTAAAGGGTATAATGATAAAGTTTAGGAGAAACACTAACTTTGATTTAAGTGTGTAAATCTTTGTTCATAAATTATGAAAGTTGCCGTTGACACTAATACAGGGTTAAAGTGAAACTGGGGTCATAGTCAAATAAGCCTACAAGTCAAATATGGTGTGTTTAATTTATTTTGTTGTTGTTGTGTTTTTCTAATTGGATAAGTTTACTAAAATGTACTACTTTTACTAAAACATTTAAGGTATGGATTTATTTTAAAGAGCTCTTCAGATTTTTGGTTGAATTGAAATGATTTCAAGGAAAATATCATTTGTGTATCACACTAAACCGATAGTGTACCAGGATTATTTACAATCTTAAATTAAAATACTTACATGGAACTTCATCTCAGCATAATAGTCATCATTGTCCACACTGAAGATCTTGTAGTTGGACAGTATATGGAGCAGCTCCCACTCTCCTTGGTTCATGAAGACACTCTTGTCCTCCCTGAGCTCTTCAGGGCTTCTCATCAGGGTGATGTTGATGTCATCAACTACAGATCAAGCACAAAGATGGGAGCAACGTGAAACAGCAACAGGTTACCTTCACCCACCACTCTGCTCTCTGAGCACACATCGAGTTCTATGGATGCACAGGACAGAACAGTTCTGCAGGAGTTAGATGATATTTTCTGATGCCAGTGAACATTTTCCACCATTTTCACCAAATAGTTATGAGTTGTAAATTATTATAAATTATTTATGTTGGTAAAAGATTGATCTATATTTGTATTTAAAAAAAACTATTACTGAAAACATCATAAATGTGACATCATTCGAATATTTTCAAAAGGAATTTCTCCATGGTTTGTTGGCCTATGTATGTTTTATTCAAGGCTGCTGGTTCTCAAAGTATACTTTGGTCTCTTTATACATATATAAATATATACAATAAATATACAATATATATACAGAATATATATACAATACATTATCGGCCCAATAAAGGGAAATTTTGGCTACTGAGCAATAGTGAAATAAGAGGTGACAAAAAGAGTGAATAATACAAAGTCAGGTTGCTTATATATATATATGTATATATATATGTATATATATACATATATATATACATATATATACATATACGCATCATCATTTAACACAGCCAAGCTTATTAGAGCTATGGAATATTAAATCATGCATCTTTGTCCACTAACTCTTAACCTTACGTACCCTCAGGTGTGCCTAAACTACAGGTTATGGGCCTCTTTTTAAAACACAGAATTGTGAAATTATCAGTTATCTTATCAATATCGGCCAAGAGAAGCAGGTAATCGGTTATTGGTATCAGATGAAAATATTCCATACAGTGCATCCTCTAACCTCAGCATTTAGTCTCAGTAGGTTACCAACAGAAATGATGGACAAAGCTCTGAAAATAGGAGCATAGCTGTAATAAATAGTGGTAACTAACACAAACATTGTACAGCAGCATTTGCAATATATGAATTCACTTTTTCCTAGTTGGAGATTTAAATGTTGATCTGCTAAGGAAACCACACAGATCCTTGTACAGTAAATCATCTGTATACTTTATCAAATAATTAATTTAGATGACTAAAATCTATTACATCAAACATGCAAATGCAAACCTTGATGGCAATTTCTAGGCTTTTTCTGTTTGAAGGGTTTTAACCAAATTAATAATGTTGAAAATGCATCAACATCTACAGGTGATGTTGGTAAACTTTAAAAGTGTGTTAAGTAGATAAGGAGTGTCTTACTGGTATGCAGCCAGCTCTGGAAGGTAAGGCTGCACTTCTGGACATCAAATGGGAAGTTGTAGATGTTGAGGGTGCAGGCTGTGACCACCTGGATGGGCTTGTAGTTACGCACCAGTCCGTTGTGAGTCACGTAGACATAAGGTATGTCTGGAGACTTCCCCACATCTACACTGCAGGTTAGAGACATTAAAACAACCTGTTTTAAATGCAAAGACAGGCCACAGCAAGTCCTGGTAGAATAATAGAAGTAAGTGGCATCAACAGCAGTTCTCACAATTCATTGATGAGGATGTCAGGCACCCACACATTGGCTGTAGGTATAGAAACTTGTTTGACTTCATCGAAGTCTTCGGGGTCCCAGACCAGGAATTCATCTGTCCACGACTAAAATATTCAAGAACGGAAGAAGCTGAATGACTAAAACTCAATATTAATATGATAATAAATAGATTTAATTTTGGTTCACAGTCTGTGTAAATGCAAAAAATACATGTCGTAATACAGTAAAGATATAGAGAAGTGCAAAATCATTTACGAAATATTCTAAATTTGCTATTATAAGCATGAAAATTTTATGTAATGGATAAAATATTTTATAGCATCATAATGCAGTAAATCAAAGTGTCTATGTTCCAAATGTAGTATCTTAACTTAAAGGATACACTTGTTTATGGCTTTCTCTGCGTCTCTTACCTGTCTGTACCACACATATGTGGTCAAAACCTGGTTCTTCTCATCCTGTTGTGGAATTTAAGGAGATTTTAGAGTTTTCAGAGAAGCCAGATTATATAAATCCATTAATTAGATTACATTCATTACATAATATTCACATAAATAAATAACACTTAATACTATGATCATTAGAATTTATATTTCTTTTTAGCAGAGTTGTTTTTTGAATAAGCTTAAAATGATAATTAAAAAATTAAAAAAACAGGTATTTTTACCTCACAAAACACATGAGGGTGTGTTCTTATTTAATTACAAAGATGCTCAATTGAAACACAATATCAACTGACATGTTAAGGGACTAACAGTGATTACAGACAGTCCTTGTCTTAAGGCTTGTGTGATGCATATTTCTCAAATGAAATTTGTTAAATGAAATTACCACTGGATGCCAAACAGTTTTCCAACAGAGGAGGATAATCTAAATCTGCACCTAATTTTTGCCACAGAGACTGTAGCAGGTTATTTCATCCATGCTAATTGTTATAAGGTTAATTTAAAGTGTTATAAATCAAATACAACCTTGCAAAGCCTTAATGACATTTTCACATTAGTGATATACAGATAAGTGTGACTTTCTGAATGTTTGGACTTTTTGTGCATCACAACTCACCACATTTAGGATGGCATAAACCATGAGGTCTATGGCCACAATAGTGGACGTCCTCCAGTCCTTAACTGGTCTCACTCCCTTCTTGTAACCCGCACTCAAAAACTCAGATAGCCGCACTAATGTGACGTTGGCAAATCTTCCTGTACTGCTGCCCAGTTTCTTCACTGAAAAGTTACAAAATATTCATCTGTAAATGTTCACTGATATGAACAAATCAAAAATACAGTGTTTATCTTATAGTATATTCAACTGGATATTTACCTTTTTTAAAAAGTCAAAACCTATTAAACACACTTAGATATATTCATATTTTTAGTAGGCCTATATGTAAGTTCAACACAATCTGAATACATTAAATTTCTAAATGTAATCTTCATTGAAATAAATTATTTCGTAATTGTATTAAGATCTGAATGATTGAAAAAATATTGATTGATCAAATTAATTATTTTTGAGTGAAAACTGAATCTAAAAGACACTAAAATGAAATAAACATTATTTCAAGCAATGCTAATTTACTTGCCTAAATGTTGCTACAGTGTATTAATTTCAACTTTTCCATGCAAAGAAAGGTAAAATATTTTGAGTGAGATCACTCTTTAGATGGCTATTTATTTAAGCAACAGTTTATTTAGCTAGAGGTTTGTTTGTTTGTTTCTATTTTACATATTTGTTTTATTCATTTTGGTCTATTTTATACACATAATTACCCCGCTCTTATAAATAAGAGTATGCAAATCAAACTGTTGTGTAATAAGTCATCTATCTGACCAAATTATAATAATGTTAAAAAATAATTTATCACAATGACAAAACACAAATAGACATAAAATACTAATTGTGTATTGTTAGGCTTTTTTTTCTATTTGTGATCTAATTTCTTTTATAATAGCTGTCAACAGTGATGTTATTTTTTTCCATTGCGATGCCATTCAATTATCTGGCTAATTACCTTCATTGCAATAATATAGTGCCACATATCATATCTAGATAATTTTCTCATATTGACCAATATGATTGCAGTAAATCTAGTAAACCGTGAATGCTGAGTTTGCAAATAATGCCAATAATATTTAAACATTTATATCTAAGACTCAAATTCTTCTGGCAAGTAAGAGTGAAGGGAATTAAGTAAAATCGTAGGTCAGATATTTGGCAGCCTATTTGAGGGTAAAACAGAAGCTGCTGTACCTGTGCAGGCTCTAGATGCTCCTTGAATAAGAAGGAAAATGAGCACCGTCCAGGCTGATGAGGGTCTCATGGTGTCACTTCACCTGTGTTTTCTTCTCCTGCTTTGAAAGTCTGCCTGCCGCTCTGATGAAGGGCCTCCGGATGCCTGACACCCATATCCTCCATGTCCATCACTTCACTCTCATCCACTATCAAAACCTCGTTAGTGTCACTCGGCTCATAAGGGTGTAGCCATCTGCTCTGACGGCACTCCTCCCTGGTCGATAAAGCAGCAGCTCACAGAGATAAATGGAGTTGAACGACTGCAGGAATAAAAGCTAGTGACCGGATCGTATGACATGTGTGAGTAATCATTTAATTAAGAAATACAGGAACACCAGTGTCAGCCAGCATGTTGCAGTGATTTAGCGGAATAAGAGGCAAGTTATGCAAGAGTATCGACTCATTTACTGACAGCAAAGTTATAGCATTTATCACATAAAACAATTTCTATTTTGCAACCTCATATATGGAAATTCAAAGCTGCCAATATTATTTAAATTGTTTAGGTAAACTGAACATGGGCGGTGAAAATGTTCCAACATCTTAAGCTGAACGTGTGTGCCCCATCATTTGAACGCAAATGAAATCAGCATTTTCATTCTCTCAATGATGACGTTCTATTTTTAAAAAGGAAAATATAAACTGTGATTTTGTCTTTTATCATGTTGTGACTTCATCTCACATAAAATGAATTGGAGACGACAGCATTTTCATTTGAGTCACGGCAACAACAAAAAAGTTTGTTTGTTTGTTTTTTTAGCTCAACCAGCAAAGTACCAGAGCAAGATTTAATTGAAAAGCACCAATCAGAGGATACCAGAATAAGGTAATTTGGGCTTTAGGCTTAAAAATGATTTGATATTCTCTCCAGTTTGGTCCAATAAATTAAAGCTGTGAAAACAGAACATAAGAACACTGCAGCCGCTGAGGGCTCGTAGTTACATAGTTATTTGATAATGGATTGATTTCCTATGACTTTGTGTACTTTAGAAATAATAAGAATAAGTCAGTTTATGGTTGGTTTGACTTTGAGGCCTTTATTTTCACTTGTTATTTATTATTTTATCTCTTACAGAACATCTTAAATGATTTTCTGTTATTTCAAAAGAACAGATACAATCATAATGAGATTGCAATTATATTCACAACAAACTGAACATACAGTCATTAGTTATTTCAGACAGCATCAAAGCTCTGACTGAACATTTATCTTAAGCTCTGTTGCGTAATACAATGTAAGCAGATCTACTGGAAGAATAGCTTTGCAGATACAGTGAGAACTGCATTAATATGGATCTTTCCACTTTCAAGTTTTCTGTGATGCACTTTTGATATTTCTATCATGACTATTGGGAAGCCAACAGGGAGTAGAAACACTGCAGCTGAGCTCTGAAGAGGTTTTATTGATTCATTTTGTGGCAGTGGGTTGGAGATTAAATTTGAATACAATATCATAGCATCACACTGGCACTGAGGATTTTCTCCAGAGAGCCGCTTTATTATACAATATATCTAAATCTTCACTACTGCGAAAGCATTACAGACCAAATGCAATAATTTCTCGGACAAGTGATAATATTACTAATACACTGGTGGTGCAGTATCTGGAGGTTATGCACACAGATTATTTAAAAGAATAGTTGCAGTTTCAGACAACTTGAATTTTATTATTGCAGTAAAAATAAGTTATACATTTCCAAATTCAACATTGATCTAGCATACACAACACTTGTGTACTGTTTTCTTGTGTAATGAGGGATTATTATGCTTCAAATAAACTGATTTCAGTCAGACCCACTTGCATCAGAAAATTATCCATTTATAGCAAATAATTGCAATTAGATTTGATGGATGTTTGAAGAAATAATTTTTCTACTGCTTAAGGCAGGGGTACCCAAAATTTTCATCCGCTGACCCCCAAAATAACAGTGCCAGAGACTCATGACCCCCACTACCCCCGGAGGTGGTTGAAGCATACATGTACTAATAGGCTTATCTGTACACACACAACACATTTTTATTTGCATGGATTTAGTTAAAAATTTAACTACAATTTATCGTTTGTAACAATTCTGGCAAAAACAGACTATTTATGATCATTTTTAAATTTTATTTGATTTCTGGACATCATCTCCCGACCCCACCATTGGTGTCTTGGGACCCCTCCAGGGGTCCCGACCCCCACTTTGGGAACCCCTGGCTTCAGGGAGCTCTCAATGAGCTACTCCACAAACACTTATGGTACAGCATCATACACAGAAATATACATCAACATGCGCTTAGCAGGATAATACTGAAGCTTTAATACTGAAGGGGTTATGCAGCTTTCAGCAGAGAAATGATGGCCAGGTTATGAAAATTATTGGATGATACTAATCAAGAGGCAAGTGATCAATAAGCAATGATATGTGGAAGGTGATAGAGATCAGCTGATTTTTCATTTCAACTTTTGTGGATAAAGATGACTCTACTTCCTGTGTAACTGTATGTTTAACACAACACTTTCAGTTACAGTATTTAAAAAAACCTTTGTCTGATTGTGTGATCAGGCGAAGCTCCAACTAGCCCAGAGCAGCAGCAGGGTGCTAGTGTACAAAACCAGAACCAACAGGTAGAAGCGGAACAGGAAGCAGTCGAGCCTAGAGCAAAGAGCCAGCCATTCAGCCTGAGCCGAAGACTCTGTGTCCTCCTGGGATAAGGCCAGACGGAGGGAGGCCAGCTCCTGATGAAGCCACTCCAACCCAGAGGGAGCCCTCTGGATCTCATTCAGGGAAAGCAGATCATCCTCCAGGGAAGGCTCCAGCTCATAATCTATGACAAGATCAAGGAATCTGCTTTAAAATGGGAACAATTAATACAAATGTATACAGTTTCTTTAAGTAAATGTTAATCTAAACCAATCATTATGGGTGGGGTAACTAAATATCCCTCACAAGTATTGTCCTTTAAAATGACATACATAAAAGTTCACGTATGTCATGTATTGATAAAATAAAGGTTCCAACTAGCTGAAATATAAGATTAATTTTCCTTCCTTTTAAGCTTTCTCTCACCATCGGTTCCGCAAAGGTCTGTTAATTTGATGAACCATAAATCAAGTAAAGAAAACGGTGGGAGATATCACCTTTTAGCAGGACCTTTAGAAAATCTGGGTGTTGTAGCTTACCATCGGATGGATTGATGTAGTCGAGGGTTCTGATGGAGGTTAAAGCACTCTCATTGAAGTCGTGACCAGCTGAGCCATATTTGTCCAGCAGGCAGGCAGACACTGACATTTGTCTGACCTCCTTCTCACTGTGGTGGAGCAGCTTTACCACCAGTATAGACTTGATCAGGCTGAGCATCAGTAGGGCCATGCACACCACAAAGAACACACCTGGGTGGAGATGAAGGAAACACAGTAGTTGCCAATGCCAATAAATTATGCCTTTATTTTTTGCATGGTTTTAATTTATTATTGTATTGTGTCAACCTCCAAAAGCTGAAACAGGTCACTTTACATCAGAAACAGGAACATGGTCTTTTAAAGATCATGTATGTCATTTTTAAGGACCCCTGAGTTGTAGGGATCATTTTTTCAGACATAATAAATAACAGGATGAAATGGATTGATGTACATGAAAAAACTGAACTAAAACAAAAATCAGGGTGTCTCTAAAACAATGTCTTCTGGAAAATCTGTCCCAATCTGAACAACAAATAAAAATCATAAAATAAATCACCTATGAGTGGAGTCCTGACTGCAGTTGAAGGCAGGTCATCTGTCATGTTGACTCTGAAGACAGTGTAACCCAGCAGTATGCTGATCTTGAAGGCAATGCGTGTACCGCTGTTTAGGGGCAGGTAGAAGCTCATCACGTCTACCAGCATGAGGAAGATGCTGGGGATGAGGAGACCCACCACGTACAGCAGGGGGCGCCGGCGGATTAACACCTGAATGAGTGATGAGGACAGGGCTGAGATCTGATGGAGACTCAGAAATGAAATTTATTCAACCACATATCCTGAAACATGTTCCAACTACTTGTGCTTTAATTTGCCCATAAAATAACTGATGACCATTTCGGTGCTTCAGTGTTGTACATGCCGGTTCATTGGTGCACTTGAACAGAGCAGAACCATCATTAATGTAATTATCAACACATTTGTTCCTACTATAGCAAGTAAAAATGTTTGGAGTGAAAAATACTTGTAGAAGTAACTGAAATTATGTTGGTGATGATCACAAAAAAATGTGTAAACTTCAAAATTCAACAGCAACATTATTAAAATAAACATAATTTTTCCCTTATTTTCTTCACCCAAAGGGGGGGGAAATCATGCAGTGCTTCACAATAAAAAAAAGTTCAAAAAAGAAAAAAAATATATAAGAAATATGTTTCATCCACTTTTCTAAAATCTTAATCATGTTGTGAGTCATAAGTTTTGTGGGTGTCCTGAACCCCTGGGTACAACTAATGTTATCTGTAAAATACTGACAGCCAGGTGAATTTTGCAGTGTTTGTGGCCTGTTATGACAAACTCTCTCTGTGTTTGGTGCAATACTCTGTGTGCTTTTTTAGACAGACACTATGATATTTACCATTTCTGTGTTTTGTGATTGACCAATAGGGGTCAACACCAGCACTGAACAGGGTTTATCTCCTCACAATCATTCAGTGAGAGATTATTTTTAAGTTTGTCTCTCAGAAAAGATAAATATGTGCTGCAGCAAATGCTATGAGAATATGACCTCCTCATAATGTTGGTATTGTGAAACAAGTATTCATTTGTTAGTATTCAAAACACCAGCTCCACATTTCAATATTTTAAGTGCAGTCTCAGCCAAAGAAAAGGTTTCCCTCCAGTTCTTTAAAAGCAAATTAAATTTGATTGGCTAGTCAAATTAAGGTAAACACAAGACCTACAGTTTTGCTTTCAGACCTGAATTTGCATCATTACTGATGTCAATGTGATTTTTAAAAGGTTCTTTTTCTTGAGCAGAATCAAGAGTCACTTCATCTCACCTGTGCATCGGCACTTGCAGACTAATGCCGCAGTATGACAACATCCCACCGAGCCATGAAATGCTCCATTACCAAAAAAGGCTTCGTTCTTTGAGCCGAATAAATAGCAGCCTTCCCTGCTCTCCACCTGCAATGAACTATGGAGCCACCACTAACAAGAAGTCCATTGATCAGGCAGCCACTGAGACAGTCTCATTATGGTTGCTCACCCTCCCCTGTCTATCAGCCTCCCTCTCTATCTGCCCCTTTACTTGCCAGAAACAGCCTCAGTCTCATCATTTGGCATTAGTTCACTAGCCCGAACCATGAAGGTCGTGGCCAATTGCTTTACACTTTACAATTCCCTAACACAGCATGGGGGGGTCTAGCCCACAGAGGGCTTGAAGCTCAATAAATAATCACAGCCATCACAGTGCAGGTACTGGCTCACTGTTCCACAACATTACAACATTATGTAAAAGTATCACCTGCAGTATCACTCCCTTACAACTGAACCTTTTAATGCTAGAGTTTCATATTAAAAGCATTACTTCTGTGATAAATGTGACAAATGCACACATTTGAGACACATACATTGAACTGGATGTGGGCATAGTCAGTGTTGTCTTGGTGGATTTGCCAGTAACGGGAGGGAATGGACAACAGTTCCCATTCTCCGTCATTCATGAACTCCTTCGTATCATTAGCAATGGCCTCTGCGCTCCTCCACAGAGCCAGGTCTATCTCCTTCACTGCAGAGAGAGAGATAATGGAGGGTAAAATTAAAAAAAAGAGAGAGAAGAAGTGGAAAGACAGACAGTCTTATTAATCATGTTTCACACATAGGCTTCACAGTAAGAGCTTTCTTAAAGGCTGGGTGTTTTTACGTGGATTTCAGTTTTCCATACAGTGTCCAATCACATGCAAACAAGGCTAATTGGAAATCGTGCTTCTCACTCATTTTTCTTGTGAGGCAAAATCTCAACTTACTGATCACTTACCGGCTTTTTCTGAACTCTCAACCACATCTTACAGTCTGTCTTGGATGAAATTTGCTCTGTTATGAAATAGATGGTCCACAGTAAGAGGTAACAGGTGGTTGTATATCAGGGGAATTTAAATGAACCAATTTAAGACCCCTTGTCTCACCCTCCACTACTCTGGCTGCTAAAAATGTGAAAAAAGTGAAAAATCCACTCTAAAATCAGTTTGGTTTGTCCATTATGGGCTACTGTAGAAACTTGGTGGTGCAATATGGTGGACCATTCCTACTGTAGATACGAAATGATCATTTTAAAGATACTGAAAACATAACTATACAGTTTTTTGTGATTGGGAAAATGCAGGGGTAAGTGGGCAAGTTGAGAAGAGCAATGAATGTGTTTGAAGAAGTGAGAATGTGACTGGAGGGACGGACAAAGAGACAGACTGTGACATTATTTGACCATAAATTCTTTTGATTTTGGACTGCTGCAGAAAAACGATTTGACGATGTCAAAACCTTGTGGTTTAGAAAATGGGGATTGCTATTTTCCATTTTCTTTACATTTTAAAGACAGATTGATTCGTCAATTAATCATGCAAATTGTAATTGTAACCCATCCCTGTTTAAAAATGGTCTCAGGCGAATGCATAGCTTTGATTTTTCTCTAGTCGTTGACTCCTGACAACTTCCCAGTAGATTCTGTTCCCAGTTTTTTCCAAGGATGCTGGTGGTTCCTATATCAATCGTAAAACTGAGTGCAACAAACAGGTTTCCACCGCAGCATCATGGGCAGAAACAAACCTGAATGAAGCCAGCTGCGGAAAGTCAAGCTGCAGTTCTGCTTGTCAAATGGAAAGGCGTACATCTCCAGGCTGCAGGCCAACACCACCTGCATGGGCCGGTAGTTCTTCACCGAGCCAGAGGAGTTGACATACACATAGGGGATAGGGGGGGACTTCCCTTCATCCACACTGGGAAGACACGTGAAGGAGAGGAGAGGAAAGCTGAGATGTAGACAACAGGGCAGAATATGAGATCCTTCAGACTCAGATTTATGCCGATATGACCTTCTTACATTTGTAGTAGCTCTTTGGTAGTCCAAGTGCAATGAATGTTTGTGCTGAGTGCAAGTGATCTCCATGGAAATTGAAATTAGGAAGTTGCAACAGCAAACACAAACATGTAGTATAGAAGCAAAGTGTGGATATTCCATCTTTCCAACCAGCCAATTCCAATATTTAGACATCTTCTGGGACCAATCTATTGCTTTGGCATGTTTTATAAATCATGTACACCTAACATTACGGCTGAATATTTTTTATTTTTCCATGATGTTTTGAATGTTCAATATATTTTTATAATCCTAAAGACAGCCCTTGGTTTTATTTGCTTAATATGAACCATCTATGTTGTTTATTAACATAGATGACAGTCATCATTCAAATAACAGACTTCAGATAAAATATAATGTCCAACTTCAAAATTCAAAATTCTAAACTTTCGCATATGTTACTAGTGTCTGGGGGACAACCAAGAAAGATATGTATGAAAAATATATTCATAGCTTTTTTTCTCATTGTCACTGGAAGTTGATTTTCATATAAATGGTCAATGGCTATACCTGAAAAACACATTGCAATATCTGAGACCCTGGTTTAGACCTTGGTAGAACTGAATGACACTAGATGAAAAGGCATTCTGTCAGTAATTCCTTACAATTCAGAAACAATAACATCAGGTATCCAGATGGCATCAGATGAAAGTGAAATCTCATTGATGCCATCAAATTCTTCTGGGTCCCAAACCAGGAACTCATCTGTCCAGATCTGAAAACAAAAGAGGAAGGGAAAAAGTAGAGTACTTTGTGTATTTAAATGGAAAGGAAATATTTATTAATATTAAAAAAATAAACTTAAGAGGTAAATAAGAGAGGTACATATTTGGAGCTGTTTTAAATATAAAGAAACTGATTTTAAAGGAGGAGAGAAATTATTTTTTCTTTTACAAGATTTACAATGAAAAACAAAACAACAAATGAGAGGTCACCTACCTGTCTGTACCAAATACTTGTAGTTATGCTTTGGGTCTTTCCATCCTGTGAAAAGTAGGATGCCTTCATGATATGTTCCATAATATAATGTAGTTTTTTGTTAAGTGACGAGGATTGGCTTAGCCTCATTATCAATATAAACAAAGTTATTAGGAACTTGCCTTTATGCACCCATAGTGCTACAGGAGAACACAACATACTAACAAAACCATTATACATATAAGGACATGAATATGCACAAAAACATGATAAACACTGTAATATAAAGGGACACTAACAGGCCTTTAGCCTTTTTGTCATTAAGTGTTAGATATATGTCTGGTCTTGTATATTGTCAGTAAATTTAAATTTTATTTTTATATTTCACATATTTTTATATATTTTTTTTGTTTAAACTCTGGATAAAAAAGTTTATTCTTGCGATCAGTGTGATCACAGCAGAGAGCTTTTAAGATTTACATACCACGTCAAGGACAGACTGTAATATCAGGTCTATGTAGACGGTGGTGAGACTGGTCCAGTTGTGAACAGGCCGAACTCCACAGTCGTATTTCCTGAGGAGGGTCCTGGTCAGCTGGTTCAGTGCTGACCTCTTTGACTTCTCTGGTACACATTCCACCAGATGAGCTAAAAGGTAAAGCAAGATTACCAATTGGACCAAGTGGGCCACTGACCTTATGGGGACCTGAAGGTTCTAAGTTCACTGTACACTGGTGCATATTTGTATAATAAAATGTTTCTGGGGCTTTTTGGAAAATATGATAAAACTACTATCTACTACTGTATGTAGTGTAGTATATCATATTGGTACTTAAAGGCAACACAATCCTGAAATAGAAGAAATTGTGGTTGGGGTGGGATTGCAGAGGGGCCCTCTCATCTCATTTATACCTCAGGACCTATTACCCAGTTAGTGCAGCCCTGCTTAAAGGGAGGAATGTTTATGGTGTCGCTCAAAACAATACGACACCGATTGTAAATTGAGAGTATATTGTGTAGTTTATTGAGTTTATCTCATTTTTATGCCAACAGACCTAAAGAAAATTAAGTTTATACTTTCAACAGTTGGGATTGTTGAGGGTAAAACACATGCATGCGTTTTATAGCCTAGTTTTTTACACAATAATATTCAGTTGCTAACATTAGTGGTTGCCTTACAATAACCAATGAGGAGAGCACAATAACTCAATTTTTTTATCAATGCATTCATTATTACAATGCATGTGTCACATGAAATATGTGTTTTTAAAAAGACCATCATTCTACTGAAAGTGACTCTGGTGAATCTCCTGCCTTATATAAGTAAAATAAGTAATGAGTCATAGAGCTGTCATATTCCCCAAATATCTTTAAATGTTGAAAGTAGCTTCATTTTGATGCATGGAAAATTTTACAAAGTAGAAAATCTTTGTTAAAAAATGCAGGTGATTTTAAACCTAGAAACAATACTTCATACTAATTAGGAAATACATTTGTCCGTCCTCTCTTTAGCCAAACAGAGTATCTTACCTGAGAACAGCAGCATCAGCCAAAGGAGAGACATCAAGCTAAAAATCAGCTTTCCAGATCACACGTGTTATTCAGATGTCACGTCAAAATGTCATCTCTGTTAACACAAAAATATCCACAGTTTTGACCATATAGGTTCAAGTGGTACTCTGTTTAGGGCAAGAACAAAGAACAGGGTAGTGCACACATTGTGGATTCTCTGGTATTGATTTTCCACTCCCCGGGTAAGATGATACATATAATAATGAAACACATTGGAGTGAAACTCCCTGTAGGTTTGTACCAGTGTGTTGCTTCAGTGGATGAACGCCTAAGTATCTATCAATGTTTTTCAAAACCCATCTAAAAACACCAAATAGGGCAAGTAATGATGTCAACTAAACGTCTAATGTATTAGTTCACCTTCCTTTTTAAACAGCATGTCATATTTACACTGTTGTTTTGAATGATATTATTTGTCTGCTTGAAAGTTCAATGTCATTCCTATAAGTTGAGATCACTGATCAAATGAAGCCCAACAACAAGGACTAATGAGGGCGCTGATGTAAAAGCAGTTTGATGTAGTCAACTAAAAATCCTTTGAATTTTCCTGTTAAGATGCTTAAAAGACAACAAATTCATTCTTTATTCACCCCAAACTTTCCTAATACTATTATTTGAAGTCCTGCCTAAAACATTTACAGATTAGCTCCTGTCTAAAGTTAGATTAAAACATTGATAGGGGAAATTTAAGAATTAAGCTTTTGAAAATATTAGTTAAGTTGGAACTTACACTTGGATGTTGTTTGAAATCTTCTTCACTATTGAATGTACTGTAACTGTGTACATTATGCCAAGACCACATAAAATCATTCCCATATGTTTTTAATGTGCTAAAAAGGATTAATGGACAGAAGAATTTTGGTAGCCTAATTGTAAAAACAACTAAATTTAATAATAGATATACATTTTGTTTTCTACAGCAAAACGAAAAAGGCTGCATCATGACCATATAGTTGAATAAACGAAGAATTGGGTAGAACTGTACATGACATATTGTGATATAGTAGATGTCATAAAATCTATAAAATATAAGACTTATGCCTGTGTTATTAATGGAATGTAAAGATAATATAAATTATTTCTATGGGTTGGAATGAAACCGTAGTAGAAAACGTAGTTTGAAGAGGCATATGATCTTATAAAGAAATATATAAACTAAGCTGCCAAACTTATGAAAAATCACAAAGAAACCTGTGTTTCGGAGTTTGCCAAAATTAATATAATTTTTCTAATTTCTTCAATCTTGTGGGTTTAATAGTAGAAGCTGATAAACACAGTATTAAGGTCAAATTTAAAAACTGAAATATTAAAATCTGTCGCAGACGCTTGAGGTTTTCTATGACATAAGAACTGTCCTATCACGTCGTGAGAGCGTGCGGTGCACGCGCGTGTCTTGACTGGTGAGCGCGCGCCGCTGGTTGGTCTCTCTCTGCGCTTGACAGATGGAGTTGGTTTGACACGGAGTCAGGGCAGAAAGTATTTGTGGAAAACAGGAAGAAATTCGGGTTTTTGTCAGCGATGAGAGGTGAACAGACTGAAAATGGGGAAAACTCAACAAACTCGGTGAGCGCAAAGGATGATGGAACCGCTACTAACATAACAAGTGACATGTTTACATCGGAATGCCTGAGGAACTAACATTAACACTAACCCCTCTGTTCGACGCCCAAACCAGGCGAAAGATCCGAGATTTTTAAACTTACTTTAATGTAAAGACAGAAGTAGAGAGAAACGGACAATAATTTAATTAATTTTAGAGAAAAAAAGAATTTGGCACACATAAAACAGGCTACTCTTGTTTAAATAAATTTATAACATTAGTCTGCCTGCTTCATTATTACAATGGCTGATAAGCTAGCAAAAAAATAAAAAAAAATTTTAACCTTTTTAGCTAAATATGTATAATTTCTCACCAAATTACTGTATCCAGTATTTGATTTAAAAAAGGACACTTATTGAATGATGAATGGAATGTTCACTTCTGAAGTCTGAAGCTCTCAGCTGCTATAAGGACACAGGACTTATCAGTAGGCCCACCAGACTCTATTAAATAGACTACAGATACAGGCTGTAAAAAAAAAGATTTATTTTTGACTGGGATTTTCACCTGTGAAAAGTTAATGAAAAAAGTTTAATTAAAGTCTTATTGCTATGAGTGCTATTGCTTTATCAACAGGCCTTTTTAATAAGACTAACTGTCCTAGAAACTATGCCTTGAGCCAAGCGTCTAATGTTGTTCCGGACCAATGATAAGGGTTTACATGCAGTAGAAATTCTGTGGTGATGCTGTTTGTTTGCCCCTGGTTTCTGTCTGGTATATACTGACATAGGAGGTGTGTGAGAGAGAGAGAGAGAGAGAGAGACCCAGTGCCTTTGTCACTCATGTCTGGTGACATGGTGAGTGGAATGATAAACAGAAGCCTGTGGTATCCATGCCAGTAGCCTAAAATAGAGGCTAACCAAGAGGGTCTCAGATAGCCAGTGGGCTCCATATAAGTATGGTCAGTCAGCTATTGGCTTTCTGTGTCTGTGTATGTGTGAGAGAGATACCCTGACATGTCCACCTGCTGTTGGGGTAGTCAGCTTAATATAGTGCCTCTCACTTAACAGATTTATGTTCTTTCTTTCTTCATGTCTCTGAGGTCAAAACATATGATGGCCTTTGAGAGTTTGTGTTTACCAGTCTAAATGGGGCTAACAGGATGCACACAATTGGTTGCACCTGGCCTTGAAAAAAATCTTAGTTTAGTTTAAACACCCACCAAGATCTACTCGTTGAACACATGGTGATAATGCATAGATAAAACTGTTCAAATCGCCAATAAGCTACATTAAAGGAATAGCTCAACTTTTTTCACTACAGTTTATAGCAATTGGTCCTCGTATATGGGAGTGTCCATGTCTCATCTAACTCTTGGTAAGGCAGCAAATAAGCATATTTAGAAAATGCCAACCTAATACTTTACTACTGCTTATTTAAGCCTCTGAATTTGCCTTGTTTTGAGCCATTTGTCCTGACTCAGCTAACTTGTGGTCCTCATAAAGACATGACCAGTTGGCGTTTGTCCTTCAGCTCCTTACTCCATGTGCGTCTGCCCATCTGGGTCACAGAGTAAAAGTAAGGCCAAGATGAACTACAGTATTATCCTCAGGTGCCACCGAGGCCCCAATTTGTTCCCATGTACAGCAATATGGGGCAAGTTGGACTACAAGTCCAATTGGGCAAATAGTGGGATATCTGACAATTGGCACAAGGGTTAAACATGGTTAGTTTGATCATTGGAAATGATAAATCTGATTTTGATGGGAGTACAAGAAATATATTATCACCATTATATAGGTTGTATTATTATTATTCATGTTAAAACCAGACTGTGCCCTACTGTGTGCCCACTGGTGGCACAGTTTTGCTAATTTCACCAGCCAAAATGGGAGCCCAACGCAAATTATGTCAGCGTTTTGGTTGTGGCAGTGAATGCATGAAGACTCTGAAGTTTGACCACTGTTTTCCCTTTGTCCAATTCTTTCTCTCAGCAGAGCCAAATGCTGATCAACCAGCTGAGGGAGATCACTGGCATCCAGGACCCACAGATTCTTTACAGAGCCTTGAATGTAAGACATAATAAACCATCATGAGCTTCTAAGATCCCCAGCGTTAAGCAATAGAACAATGGAGGACGTCTCCCTAAATCTTTTGCATACACTAATGATATCTAGATTTTTTTGTCCATATCTTTCTCTTGTCCCCTGTCTTTAAGGCCAGTCAGGGTGACATTGGGCAAGCTGTCGGACTGCTGACAACCCAGCCTGCAGAGGTTCAGGATCCTCAAGAACCACAGGAATCAGGGACCTCTGGAGAGACCTGGGAAGGCCAGAAAGGTATGAGAAGTACAAAACAAGAATGGACAAAATAAGACAAATAAGTTTTAATATCTCAAAAATATTTTTAAATCACACAGAGCTGAAAATGGCACAGGGTTGACAGCAGACATTGCTCTTCCAGCACAGATTACAAAGGTTCAGATCAATTTTTAAACATTATGAAAATATTTTCATTGTGAGGAAATGTGACCACTATAGAAACAAGAGGTTTTATATTATGAAACAGGGTAAATCAAAGCAAACACAAACAGGAAGGGGAACATAATGCTCTTCCAGAGTAGAGTAAGCTAAAGATTTTTCAGAGCTGTGTTTTAAAATATTAACTGAATGAGTGATGCTTTGTTCCGTTCAGACTTAATAGCAGGCCTTTTCAGACATGGGATCTGGAAAATTGCTGGGTTTATGTATGTTGTACTTCTGATCACACCCAGTATCAATGATGGATGATGTAACAGTGATGTCTTGTACTGACCACACCCCACATCTTTACCATTTTGCACCACATCATCAGCAAGGTCAAAATTTGAACCACTGAAGATCAGGAAGAACCTGATTGGTTCCTGGTTGAAACAAACTAGGTTGTGCATATCACATAGATAAGGCTCATCTGGAGTCTTTATACCTGTTTCGACTTGACACAGTCAGTGGTGGGAAGAAAAGACTCCTGCTGCCTCTAGGAATTCTGTGTTTTTTGCTTGAATTTGTAATGTCAAAAAGATTAATTGTACAAATTTGCATAAGGGAGCATACTTTCAAACATTATTTTCATCGTTCATACTTCTATAAACACCGAGCTCCTCAGAAAGTGGGCGTGATTTTCAGTTTATTAGGTCATTAAAACTGTCAGATGCAGTACCCTCAAATAATCATCGAGCATCCAACAAGCACTTTGTTTTAGGCAGACTGAGGCTTTGCTTTTTAAAGCAGTGGTCTTCAAACATGTCGATTCTGATATCTGAGGGTCAAATATTCCTGTAGAAATGTTACAATGGAGCACTTCCATGTATAGGTTCTTCAGAATGCAGAACCTGTGCAAACTATTATGCAACATATGTTGGTAAAAAAACATGTAACATTAAAATTGTTTTGACAAGAACGGTGGGATCTTGGTTGACACACTGTTGCCTGTTTCTCCAGGACTTCCTAAAGATGAACTGCAAACCGCCATTGAACTCAGCCTGCAGGACTCCCACAGTGCCCAGGAAGAGGAGAGGGAATTTAACAGGTACAAGAGAACCGGCTTTTTACGCAGTACAGTCCGTATAGGTGACTGGGCTTCTTTTGGTTTTTTTATTTACTGCTGACTTTAATGGAGACAAGAATGAAAATGGAAACAGTGGATGTGTGTTTCCTTCCTCTGTGACTGACAAACTATTTAGATTATAACCAAGAATATTGGGAGGATTATCATACGCCCTAAACCGTCTACAGCTAACAGCCCGTGCTGAATGAAAACACACAAAAGAACAACTGTCACTGGAACATTGACTAACTAAAATACATATAAAACATGTTTTGCAAATGGAACTGAAACAACTGTGTTTGAAAACCATTGACATTCTCATCAGCCGCACTATTATTTTACTATATTATTGCAAATAAATATTAACATAACACGTAAAACTAGGATGTTCATGAATATCATTGTCTAAACATGAGCATGTTCCATTTTTAGTTTGCGACCAGGCATATCCTTCGGAGTTGTGGCACCCTTTGTGTTTTCCTGCGAGACCTTTCATTTACAAACGTCTTATTCTTCGGTTTTTACACAGGACAGGAGACATAACTAAGTGAACCTGTGTTTAATAGAGTCGTCACATCAGTGCTTTCAACTGGGTAATTTGCTGTACTTGCAGGGCTCTGGAGGCCAGCGCAGAGGAGAATGCTGCGAGAATGAAGAGGAAGAGATGTGAAGCCCAGAGTGAGATGTGCAGCCCTGCAGACTGGATCCGACAGGATGACTGGCCCGTGGGCATTCGCAATGTTGGAAACACCTGCTGGTTCAGTGCTGTCATCCAGGTGAGAATGAGGAGTTTGATTGGTTACATGAAATTGATGAGGTTTCTTACACATCACTGACGGTGCCCTCTTCATTTCTGACCACTGCAGTGCAGACAAATAACAACAGCACATGCACAATTGCTATCATGCTTCATTTAGCTTTATGCCATGAAATGTTTACTGTACCTCCCACAAATTGATTCATAAATAAATACTAAAATAGACATTTAACTACATTGCAGACCAGATATTATTTGTCCCTCTTAACTTGACCAGAGCAATGAGATCTGTGTGCGTTCAGTTGTCCTGTCTTTTACTGTGGAAACTTGATGCTTGTAATGTATGGAAGGAGTTTAATTTGATTAGACTGTATTCAGTGTCTTTTTTCCCCTACCTCTGTACATTATGATAATGTTCTGTAATGTAGGATAGTCACCTTGAAATCTATGACACCTAAATTAAAATGTTCAAATTCAAAATACAAAATTGAAAATATAGCTGCAAAGTGTACACCTATCTCACAGTGTGTCACACACAGGCTCCACCTGCTCTAACAGGATCTCAGATCCTTTACTTCATTTCTCTAAATCTTAAAATAGCTCTCTCACTTGGCTTAACAAATGTTCAGAGTTGTTTCTAACTTTAGTCTGTAGGAAGTGTCACACCTTGTACGCAGACAGCAAATGTTGTTTTGGCTTTCATCAACCTTTATAACATGGCTTTTGATTGTGTTCTTTAAAATTAATGCACATGTGGTTCATTCATTACTGGTCGTCTATATGCTTCCAAATTATTTCCCACATGACTTCAGTACCAGACATTTTTAAACTGCAGATAAATCTCATGTCAATATCACCTTTTTACCAACCACCATCACAATAGACATATTAGAATGAACAGAAACAGAACAAAAAGGTGTGGGCATGTTTCTGCTAAATGAGAACATACAGTATTTCTCTGAGCTGCTAATTCTATTACAAGTCCATTCCTGGGTGAATTTAGCCAGGCCTATCAGGTGGCTCGGCAGTCACTGGAGCCCTCATTGAGATGCACAAGCTGTGCTGATAATTAAATAGAGAGTGATGTGATGCTGGAGCAAGCAGCAGGCTTCTTAGGCTGAGCCTGAAATGGACAGAGAGGAGACAGTGATTGTTTGTCTCTTGTTGAACTCAGATATGCTTCTGCTACATTGATTTAGAAGTCAAACCCCCTCAGGATAGGGGTTATTATCTCGGAATAGAAATGAGAAAACAAGGCAGTGCTATTTGAATACAAATGGTGTTCAAATGATACCCTTTCGGTTGTTGTTTGTTGCTGTCGATGCTGTTTGTTCGAATTAAACTGATTGTTGTACAACAGCTGTTGTTGTCCCACTCTTGATAAAGCAGTCTCCCCTAAAAAAGTAATTATGCTATCAGATGGAGGCTGAGTGACCACATCTTTCAGTTGTCGGCTCATATTCCCTCTATTATCCATTGTGGTATGAATTACAGTAAAATTGAGATAAGCTGTAATTGAATTTCCTACTCAAATGGAAAGATGTATCAAGATATTCATAAGTGCTCAGAGGCCCGTCACCACAAAGATGACACACAAGACTATCTGACTGGTGTTAATGTGTTTAGTTTATCACATGAAGCACAAGTATCTTCTAACAAAGTGGTATGGTTTGTGTGCTTGACTATTAGGTGTAAAATAAAATAAGAAAATCCATAAAAGTTTGTAAATAAAATTTTCTCAAAACATTTTTTCCAAATTCTCTGAGAGTCATTTATCTCTTATATCCGTTTCTGTAGGCAGATATTTCTTCTTTGGAGACAATTATGAATTATATCTCCATCAGTTAACTTTAGTAACTTACTGAGACGAGCTCTGAAGTAGCATTAATTTCACTTTTAAGTAATTAGCACCCAGTGAGAGGCCTCACTAAGATTTACACCCAATTAATTTGAGTGCATAAGGGAGACATGCTATGTCATGTAAGGCAGCTAGTCCTCAAAAACTTGGTATCTCATTCAGGAGGGTCACAACATAGTTTTTAAGAAGCTGTGTAATTTGTGAAATGCTGTTGTTTGCTTTACATCCATGCATACAACCCCGCCCACATTACCCCCTGTCTTTCTTCTCACCTCAATGCTGTATGGGTAACTTTCTCCCTGGGTCCTGTAAAGCTAAGATGATTGTAAAGTCCATCTTGCAAACCTTGTGATGCCTGAACAGTATTTGTAGAAAGCATCCGTAGATATTCATAGATTAAGGAGTGCTTCGTATAAACCACCGACTACATGTTTCATTGGAAAAAAAACATGTTTGTTTTTGTTAATTCATCATGTTATTGAAAACTAATCTATTTAAATGCCCTGGATGTGCATCTTGAAGCGTGGATGCCAGATGGAACTAGAAATGTCAATTCTTCACACCTGACCTTGGCTGAAAGGCTGCATTAACGCTCCTTGTTTTGTTGTCTTGTTGCAGTCATTGTTCCACCTGCCTGTGTTCAGGAGGCTGGTTGTCAACTACCATCTGTCTGAACGAGTACTGGAGAAGTGTAAGAGCCATGCTGTGAGTAAATCACTGTGAGCAGCACACACAAGTATTCTCCAGTCAGTGGGTTCCTGTTCGTATAAACACTATGTGAGAGTTTATATATGAGCAAATATTTGACTCTGAGCCTGTGTTAACAGGACAAGAGGAACATTGCTTTCATGCAAGAGCTGCGCTGTCTGTTTGCCCTCATGCTGGGCTCCACTCGCAGGTTTGTGGATCCATCTGCTGCAGTGGAGTTATTGCGAGACGCCTTCAGGACCAGCGAGGCCCAACAGGTGCAATCTGTCTTATGATAGAGAAATCTTAACATAAGGTCTGGTGAACGTTTAAGAGCCTCCCATTTGTCATTAAGGCTGGCTGTGTAGCCAATACCTGATTCTGATCTGAATGTTTTTTTTAAGTAAAATAGTTTTAGTTTTCCTTCTATCCTCACCTTGTCTCTCTATTTTCCTCTTGTCTCTCTCTTTATTTTCTGTCTCACTTATGTTCTAACAAGGCAGTTTACAGAGGCTGGACAGCGAGACATTGTACCAGCATAATTTGTAAACATGCAGACAGACTCCATCTTTTATAGGCAAATTGTCAAGATTGCAGTATTTATTTCTTCTTCCTGATGTTTGCAAACAACATGTAACTTTGTTGACATGGCAGATTCTGTACGTCACATGAGGAAAAACTAATAGTGTAATGTAGCCAAATAATTGGCTATGCTCATTGGACGAATTAGGTCACGTGGCTCTTCTTTGGGTGACATATTGTAAATAATGCATGGTGAGTTATAGCTAGTAGCATGGCAGATGAGGAGCCTGCTCTGAAAAGTACTTTTTAATTGTATAACTTTAATGTTGTGTTTTAATGGGGCAAATGGAGGAATTCATAGGCAATTTCAAGTAGCAAATTACATCATGGATTGTGATTGCGATTAAATAGATTCTGATGTATGTTGGCCAGATCACCCACCCTAAGACCTTATTTCCATTCTTAAGACTGGATTTTTAGTGTGAACATTGTTTGAGTGTGAAAAATGATTGGTGCCATAAATTCCATGAAAAAACACATTTCAGGTGTTTTTTATCCACATCTCACAGTCCTCATCAGGAGGTGGAGTTTGTTCAGGTTTCATAGAGATGCTGTAGTTCATGTGATCTAAACGTGAAACTGTTATGTGCTGACAGGTGGTCATACACCTGTTTCCAAAGACATAACTGAACTCGTGTGACTACATCGATTCTTTGAGCCTAACTCTATATTCTTTACTATTACAGCTACACAACTTGTTTGAACTTTGACCCAGAACCAATACATAGTATTTGTTTTACATTCTTTTTCAAATGTCTTTGTGTCAGGATGTCAGTGAGTTTTCCCACAAACTGCTTGACTGGCTAGAGGATGCATTTCAGCTTGCGGCCAATGGAAAGTAAGTTATACTGGATGTTGATCTCATCCACAATGCATGGACTGATCTGGACTGGTCTACTCATTGTGAATGCATATAATGAATATAATGTTTTACTTTCAGTAATGCAGAAGATAAACAACAAAACCCCATGGTCCAGCTTTTCTATGGTACCTTTGTGACAGAACGAAGACATGAGGGTATGAGTTTCGTATGAGTTTCTGTGACAATCAGTATGAAGTTTGTTCTCAATCACTCACATCTATGTCACTCTGCAGGTAAGACTCTGTGTAATATCGAACAGTTTGGTCAGTACCCCCTTCAAGTCAATGGCTTCAACAACCTTGATGAATGCCTAGAAGGTGCCATGGTTGAGAAGGAAATTGAGTCACTACATTCAGAGTCAGAGGTTCACCGTGAGGTGAACAACTTCATCAACTGATTAACAATAGAATGACTTCATAAAGAGCAATTTCAGTGTTGGTGCTATTTGATGCTTTGCAGAGACAAACATATTTATGCTTCTTTGCAGAGATGGTTCAAAAGGTTACCACCAGTCTTGACATTTGAATTGTCTAGATTTGAGTTTAACACCCAGCTTGGCCGTCCTGAAAAGATACACAAGAAACTGGAGTTCCCACAAATCATTTATATGGACAGGTGAGCCTTGTACATATAATCACACATGCAAGTTAAGTCACTGTCACATTTACCTACACAGGAAATGGAGCTTCTACTCTAAGCATGGGAATAACTTTAAAGGACACAGGCTGCAGAAATCTTCACAAGGATGGTCTCACAGACATATGCAAACTTATATCAGAATGTTCAGTGTAATATAAATGTATAATATAAGAGAAGAATGTCATTGCACATCTTACACACTATCAATTTTGGGTATTGCCTGATTTTTGTATGGACAGATATCTTCACAAAAACATAGAGCAGACCCATGAGAGGAGAGGAGAGGTGAAAAAACTCAAGGAGCAACTTTCAACTCTTCAACAGAAACTTGAGTGGTAAGTTACCTGTTAAAGATGAGAGATGACTTTAAACTTCTTCACGTTTATGGGAGCAGTTACAGTATACTAACTGTGTCTGGTACTTATTCACAGCTACAAAAACTACGGCTCAGGACCTACCAAGTATCCTCTAGCTGACATGCTGCAGTTTGTGCTGGAGTTTGCCACCACCAAGCCTACAAATGTTTCCCCAGCTGAAGATCTGAGACCAACTTCACCGACTCCTACAAGTGAACCCATCTCCAAAGAGAACAGGTTGACCAGAGAAGTGTCCCGTACAAGGCAGTGGCCCCTGATCAAATACTAAATAGTGTACACCAAATGTTATATGATTCGTACACCTAATGTCTCTCTCTCTATTGTTATGCTGATAATACTGATAACTGAATTTAAAACAGGCCTTCATTACATCGTCATTCTCTGATAATACCTCCTGTATTCATAAATTTACCTGGTCTCTATGATTGAAAGTCAAACTTCCAACCTGTCATTTGTGCTTCTCTTGCTTCCTGTAGTGAGCCTGGAGACACAGATTCATCAGAAGGCACGGTGTCCAATGTTTCCAGCTGCCAGCGAACACCCATATACAAGCCCTTCACCCAGTGCAGACCCCCCATCGACTGTCCACCACACCCTGCCCCACACAGCATCACAGAGGAAGAGTTGCACTTTGTTAAGACCTGCTTACAACGTTGGAGGACTGAAGTAGAGAATGACCTAAATGGTATGCTCAGGGTGGGCGTTCTGGCACCTTTGATAAATAAATGGGAGTTTGGCACTTCCAATTCATCCTTGGGCTAGATTACAGCCTGTGTTGTTGGCATAGAACAAAAGGATATTCTAGCCAAGCAATCGTGTCGAGCTGTCTCGTGTATTGGTTGGCACCGACGCAGACGACCTCATTAGCATACTCTTTGGTGTGCTAATGAAAACTGTCATAATACAGTATACAGTCTTATACAGTACAGTTCTCTTAACATAGTCATCAGATGTAGTCAGATTCAGATTTAATAATAATTCTTTGTAAGAGCAGTTTAATGTCATGGTTCGCTATTTGATTGTCATTTCCTGTTTTATTTTGAAAAGTGAGTTTTCCATGTTGTGTCTTTTACTTTTCATTGTCTTCACCTGTGTCCAGTCCCCACCTGCTCCCTATCCCCTCTCCTTACCTTTTGTGTTCGATGTGGATGTTCTTCACAATGTTTCGGCATTTTTGCCGCCCTCATGTCTCCTTCGTGCTCCTTCCATGTAAGGTTTTCTGTGTACGTTTGCTGAATCAAATGCAGACACAGACCAGAGACAGAGAAATCCAGTCCAGTGGTTTGATAACCAAAAATCCTAACACAACAGGAGAACAGTCAAAAAGGTGATGAAGAAAAAACTCATGTCCAATAACCAGAAAATCCAACAAGTCAAAAAGAACTCATATCCAGAGGCAAAGCAAAATACAAAATCACAGGCGAATGTCATACAATGAAAAACTTACATGGGACACAAAGGAGACATGAGGGCAAAAATGCTGAAACGTGAAGAATATTCCCGTCAAACACAATACGACGAACTGGCAAAGAAAGTCAAAAAATCATTTAAATCATTGAATCATTCCTAAGGTTTAAGCTAATTTAATTGGCTGTGTATATGCAACAAAAACTTCTGAGAAATTGGCAATGCCAGATGGTGCAGAAAGTGGACAATCTGGACACTGAGTGGGCCTACTGTCATGCCAAAGGCACATCCTCTGCTGCACTTGGTTGCACTAAAATACCTCGTGCAGGTGAGGGGAAAAAATCTCGGCTCCTTTTTGCAGAGCCCGATATCTCCATGTCTCTTAGCTGATTGTGGCTAATGCTTGTAATAGATCATAATATAGAGTACCAGTCAAAAGTTTGTACAGTGTCTTGATTGACTGGTACTGTATATGGATGGACAAGGTGAGACATTGACTACAATGTAAAATGAAATTACATGTAGGTGTACGATATTCATTTTTGTATTTTTTTTGTTTTTATTTTTTTGTTTGTTTGTGTGTGTCTATATGTGTGTGTTTGCCAGAGCTAAAGGCTAGCATTGACAGGCTCACTCCGATGCTGGAGGGCATGTACTCAGACAACAGTCTCTGTCAGGTAAGACATAAATCACTCTGACAAACAGTAATTCAGAGCGCTGCTGGGATCTGCTGAGATAAAAATGTACTATATACTGTACGCTCTCAGTTTTTAAAAAAACCTGTCTGCACAGTTTATACAGTATGTGTGTACTATATGTGTGTGTTTGTGTTTTGTCAATGACATCTGTAATGGACAGATTGAAAATCAATGCTGTCTCCCTCTTACATTTAGGTACCCTACAAACTCCATGCAGTGCTTGTCCATGAAGGCCAGGCATCAGCAGGTCATTACTGGGCCTACATCTTTGACCATGCCAACCAGCGCTGGATGAAGTACAATGATATAAGCATTACTGAGTCATCATGGGAAGAGCTGGAGCGAGACTCATTTGGGGGCATGACTAATGCCAGTGCCTACTGCCTAATGTACATTGATGACAGGTTACCCCACCTTATAACAGGTGAGTCTTTATCTTAACCTTAAATAATCCAAGAGACAATATCTGATTATTGCAGCTGCACCACAGCAAAGATGATATCTATCTGCATAGATATCTCATTATTATGGTACAGCCACTCGTTATTTCTTGTAAATAATTAAACAGTATGTAGAGTGATGTAGAAAAATAAAATATCTGTATGAAATAGTAAAGTTGGCATATTGAAAAAAGCAAGTTTTTTGACATTTTTTTCTGACATTTCTAATACACTACTTAAGGTCACTAAGTGTTTATTGTATAAGTCTATTAACTGACAATGACCCACATCCACCCAGATGACACAGATGTTGAGACAGGCCAGGTGCTGCATGGCATGGACTCCCTGCCACCCATCCTCAGACGCTACGTCCATGAAGATAACCGCTGGTTCCAGCAGGAGCTCAGTGAATGGGAAGAGCAGTTCTGCCAGGCTGCAACCCCACAGGGAGAGTCTACAGCCTCTGCAGAGCCCCCAAACCCCAGCCCAGACAATATACTCCAAACACCAGTTGAGCCAGCACCCCAGTCGGGACCATCCACTGAAGAGCCGGAGCATGGAGCTTTTTCAGAGCCACAAACAGACTCAGACACAAAGAAGGATCAGGAGCCTGATCCCAGAGAGAAGCCTGAAGGTCTGTAGTGGTGACTGGATAAATGCAATGGTAACAGCCCACTGGTTATTACTTTCAGATAAGTAGATGATCAGCATTCCAAATAATCTGTATAGGCATAAACAACAGGTAGTAATGACGGTGTAAACAGTGAATTTAAACCAATTTCATACATTCAAAACCAGGACACGCTCTCTCTCATCTCTGTCTATGCAATAGGTATGATTGAATTTCTCCAGACTTTGATGATAAGAGGTGGGGTCCTATGTCCCTATGATAGACAAATCATGATAAAGAGCCTCTTAGGTACCCCTCCAGTAGACAAATCATGATAAAGTGTCCCCTAGTGCTTCCACTGCATGGTACGGCTCGTCTCTCATGTCCACTCACAGACTCTCTCCTCTGCTTTTTTACCCCACAAGAATCAGAGGTAACGCCACCACCACAGAGCCCTGACTGCCAGCCAGTTGACACCAGCAGTGCAGCAGTGACCGACACTCCTGTGTCCAGCCAGAGTGCCACCTCAGCTGAGAAAGAGCTTCAGAGTCAGGTGGGCAAGTTTGTGACAACCCGGTAGAATATAGGTCAGAAATTCTAGGCCATGAAAATGAAGTGTCTACATCTTGGTCATGGATCCCATTTCACCACTTAGTATAGTGATGTAGAGTACAAGCATTATATACAAACACATAGCATGAACGCTCACATATATTTTACACACATAGCACTTGAAATTCCAGATGGAAGCAGTGTGCTGCACATAGCATGATCCACCATGGAAGTTGCAGCCACGAAAGCTACGGTGGGTCATGCAAAAATGTCAGGCATAAGTAAACACTATAAATATTAATAATTCACATATCATGCGATTTTCACTTAATCATGTTTGATAATATATTATTAGAAACACCAGTGCAGTCCAATACAACAACACCACAAACTGCAGGCTGACGCAGTGTTTTTGGAGGTATCAGGTGGTCTAAATGTGTTCCCAGGTGTAGCCTTTCTGTTGACCCCCCCTGACTGCATATAATAAGACCAACCTTTTACTGGATACAAGTAGCCATTTTGAATTTCACACAGATTTATCCACCACTAGAGTGGAGAATTAAAATGGGAACACATGCTGTGGACAGTATTCAAACTGTTATTTCCCAGATACAGTATATTCACTTCACTCCATAAGTGTTTATAATGCACACAGAAGGGTAAGATTAGAGTCTGTGCATTTTTACATGGAGTCATATTCAGTTCCTCTGATAGTTGCCCAAAGTATGCTTGAATATGTGCAAGGCCCTCAAAACAGAGATAATGGATAGATTGAAGGCATGTTAATGTGCATCTGGATCAATCACTCTCTGTCAGACTCCAGGCCCTGAAGCAACACTTAGTCATGAGGAGCCACCTGACCTCCCTGAGGAGAAGGAAGACACACAGGTGGTAGGCCTTGGCCCTCGATCTGATGGCGAGCCAGAGGCTTCCGGAGAAGCTCCTGAACATGAAGCAAAGCAGGCGGATGAGGAGCAGCAGCAGCGACAGGTCCCCGTGAGACGACGGCAGACTGAGAATGAGGTCTCTGAAGTAGAGATTCCAAACGTTGGCAGGATCATGGTGAGAGCTGATGCTGATGG
This sequence comes from Chaunax sp. Z400, assembly GCA_037577475.1. Lineage (NCBI taxonomy): Eukaryota > Metazoa > Chordata > Actinopteri > Lophiiformes > Chaunacidae > Chaunax > Chaunax sp. Z400. The sequence continues at coordinate 4,748,192 of CM075201.1, forward strand.
ATACAACGAAGAGGTAAGTATGTAAACTCGTCGACCTTCTGTGTGGGATATATGCAATAGAAGAGCCTTTACTTTTCAGATCTGATGTTAAGATTATAGCCCAACCTGATTGATGAGTAGTTCAAAATAATTTAATGTTTAACCAAGTTTGAATTCCAGTTTTTCTGAGCTTCACCACTGACACACTGAAATTTTAATGAAAGCTGACAAGTTTGTGATTTTGTTCAGTTCTTCTAATTCTCAAATAGTTGCAATACTAATATGAATGGGTATCGAACACATTACTTACATTTTGAAGAGGTACCATGTTTCTTTGTTCTCTGGTATTCAACAGAATGCCACCCTTCCATGTTAAACCTTCATACATATTTTTGTTTGTTTGTTTTTCTTTTTGATGATGGTTGTCAGTTATCTGTTTGTTGCCCTGTTGGTGTTATGATCACTCTTGTTTCACTGTTGTGTCGTTTCCTAGATGATGCTGACTCCAGCTATGCAGGGGGTCATTCTAGCCATAGCCAAGGCCAGACAAACATTTGATAAAGAAGGCCCTGAGGCTGGCCTCATCAAGGTATGATCTTTGAGGGATATTAAGGTCCTTGTATCTCACATTAACATTACTTTTCACAAAATAATCAACATGTAATTAAGCTGAAAAGCACTCACAGAGTTCATGCCTCTGCCAACGCTATTGTCACTACGGTATGTTGAAGAAAGTGAAAAAAGCAAAGACATATCAAATAAATAATGTACTTTTTATATGCATTTTTATAAGATTTTTAAATTTAGTAATCCATAATGAATAAAAACTGTTGGACTGTCTTCACTCTGTCAATGTGAGGTTTCATCAAATTGATAAAAATCTATATATTTAGTCCTTTTATACAACTATGATAATATATTTATAATTTACATTTAAAACTAGTATTTTTTTTTTCTGCTGTTCCCTCAGGCCTTCCACGAGGAGTATTCCCGCTTGTATGAGCTCTCTCAGGAGGAGGTCACACCCCAGGAGGACACTCGTCTGCAGCACTCTCTGGTCTACTTCTTCCAAAACAAGGCACCCAAGCGCATTATTGAGAGGACACTGCTGGAGCAGTTTAGTGACCGCAACCTGAGCTTCGATGAGAGGTACACACAGCTTAGAGACAAAGGGCCCCTTGATGAGTCTCAGACATTATTGCATTGCATCAAGTTCTCAACAGTTATAAAAACGAGAATACAGAAAAGCTTTTGTCACGATGACATTGACACCTCAGAGGAAAATGGATCACAAGCCTCAAGATGGAGAAACCTCTGTTGGACATTTTACACTTAAACCAGTTGTGGGGGGAAAACCATAATGGGACGAGATAAATTGATTTGTCAGCAAACAGATAATGATGAAGAGGATTCTGTCTTGTGGGGTTTTATATGCACAATGTATTCACATAGCAGAAGTAAGGGAGTAACTAAGGTAAAACATGGCTGGACAGAAGGCTTTACTCAGAGCAGCAGACCATACAGCATGCTTATGATGTCATCTAGTGTTTAGAGCAGGGAACTGCATCATGGTGGGAATGTTCCTGTATCATCTAAGTTAAAGCTTTAATACTGTATGACCTGTCTGTACATGCAGGGCTATCAGTATCATGAGGGAGGCCCGATCCAAGCTGCGCCTGATAAAGCCAGATGACATGGATATGGATGAGTATTTGGTACTGTCGAACAAATAGGCTGATCTCACTGCATTATTGGACAACTGACTTATTTTCATGCATACACTGTTTGTGTTTTTTGGGGTAATTTGTCCAATCTTTTTAGTAATTCAACTGTTAATTATTCATTCCCTGCTGTCTTCTTTCATTGCTTTGAGTTTGTGTGTAGACTGTGATTTTGAGACTCATATTTGTTAAGAATGACAGCAGATCCATCCTGCTTTATGACAGTGAACTGAAAGGGCAAGGACACACAACAGAATCATGAAATAAGGGGCTAGGATCTGTTTAGTAGCTCTATCCATCCATTTTCTTCCAATTATCTGAGGGTATTCCAAACGGGCCTCTTGCCAGGAACATTTTCAATCTCCTTTTGGGGGATCCCAAGACATTCCCAGGCCAGAGTAGATGTATAATCCCTCCATATATATCTCTGTTTAGTAGCTCACTAAAAGAAAATATAAGTCTGTTGGGCTAAAGTTTTACCCCACCTGTGGAGAAACGTGAAATAGTACCTCAGTCTTGCTATAATTTCTAGTAGCAGCAGAATAAAATGGGACAGTGCATATTTTTGAAAGAAACACATTTTGATTAGCTATCAAATGTCAATCTAACATTGTATTTGTATGAATGTAATAAAAACACCACTTACACACTATTACATGGTATTTGGAGGAGGTTCAGATTCATTTCAGTGTGTTAAAGCTGTAATCTGATGAGTGTATTTGAGTCTGCGTGGTTGGAATTCCAGCAGGGTGCGCATAAACCCAATGGCATTTGGTTAACTCTGTAGACTCTAGCATGCTGTGACAATTAGAGTCACTGTTTTAAACTGTTTCTTACAGCAAGATTGTTGCACTGACTTAACATTAGTTAAGAAAAGGATCTGGGGATAATATGTTGGTTTCTTAATGTCAACAATTCCTATGAAAGGACCAAAACCAAGAGTGAATTAATCCTACTGAGAAGTATTGTCTCTGAAGTCAAAGCTTCATATAGACTTTGCCTCTGACAACTGTTAAAAACACATCATTTAACCACACTGTTGCTCTGCATGACATTTACCTTCACTATGATTAACACGGTCATGGTGGTTAATATCGAGTCAGTCCCACTCACACTGTCCTGCTGCTGTAAATACTCACCAGCACACCATGACCACAGCTGGAAACAATCTCCAACATATAAGATAAGAGAGATAAGATAAGATATCCCTTTATTAGTCCCACAGTGGGGAAATTTACAATATGCACTATTTATCCTGTTTAAGTAACACTTACTAAGAATTACAAAGAGCAGCTGTTTAATGAAATTAAAGTAGACCGTGTTGAATTTGGTCTTACTTGTTGACTATTACAAAAGTATAGAATATCACCACCCTTATACGTCGTATGAGAGAGGAGTTAAATGGATTGTCTCCACATGAAGTGAGTGCTACTTGTCCTCTGTGCTCTTTCACAGCAGTGGCATGATGACTACAGGCTGTTCAGGACAGTGTTTGTCTACCTGTTGACTGGGCTGGAGCACTATCAGCATGGAAAGTAGGTGCCCATTGTTCACTACTGCACCACCTGACCAGCATGAGACAGATCATATCTGCAGAGAAATATCAATCTACTTGTTCCAGAATCTTTCTGAAACTTGTCCACGGATGTTTCAGAACGTTATAATAATACTGCACATACAACGTAGAGAAAAGACACAATTCATTCAAACATCAACCTGTAACCATGTGAACATAGCTATAGGTGCAAATGTTGTTGCACTGCATGTGTGAAGAACAAGAAAAAGGACATAATTACACATTTACAAAATATGTGTCTTACTGAATGGCCAACAGTGGGATTTTATTATAGGCTTACACGATGACTGTAGCTTGTATGTATGTGTGCTGCAGGTTGCGGGAGGCACTGACCTACCTGGCTCATGCATACGAGACCAATGCTACCCTGCTGAAGAATGGAGCGAAACGGGGCATGGATAAGTCTACCATCGCAGTTTACAGGAGGAAATGCCTCACTGTGAGTAAGGCGGCTCATGTAGTCAGTTTGTGGTACAATAGTAATGTTACTATTCTGAAACACAAGAACACTGAGCTCATTCCTTCTTTCATGGCAGCCTGCTTTTTTCATCTGTTATTTAGCATTTGAAATATCTTGCTCTGGACCAAAATGCTATAGAGACAAAATGACAACAAGAACAACTACATTTCTTCGTATTGGATTTGAAACAATGACTGAGGTGCAAAGTTAATTATTTACCTTGAATGAGTTGTTTAGAAAACAATCTCAACTCAAATATGTGTGAATCTTCATGTGTTATACCCTGCAATGCTTTACGAGCACTGTGTTGCAGACTGATCGACACACAGCGTACTAAATACAGAGGAAGCCCTGTGGTAATAAGTTTCTCTCCTCCATCCTCCTTCTTACAACATCCATCACGCAGGCATTGAATGAAAGCGCATCACAGCTGTTTTGCAGTGGTGAGGACACCGGTGTGGAGGAGGGTGTTTCCATCATGAATGAGGTTGTCATCCCCTGCCTTCACCTGATGAGCCGGGATTCATTTTTATCCCAGGAAGACAGGGACGCCATGGAGAGCATCCGCAGTCACTGGTGCTGCTGCCTGGGCAGGGACATGGATGGTAAGATATCAAATAAGATACTAATAATAGCTACATTCTGACCATGAAATTCTGTGTTACAAATTAAAGTAAAACATTCAAACCTATTTTAAAAAAAACAGACATAGAGGTGTTTGCATGGTGACTGAACAACCATGCTGAATACATTCAATTCCTCATAAAACATTTGCAAAGCAGAATTTTTAAACTTGCATTTTTTTAAATTCATGTTGGCTAACTAGCATCTGGTGCTACATTAACTCACACACAAACTGCACAATGTCATACAGATGAATAGAGTTAAAACTGTCAGCAGTACCATGTATTACATAGCCCATCTCTTGTGGGTATTCACATGCATCCTCTTTGTGCCAGTAGTGCCAGTGGTAGAAACTCCACAGGGTACCCTTAATGAACAAACATCACTCAAACAGATGTCAAACTAAAACAAAGCCAAATTAAAACCAAATCAAATCCATAAACTACACCTCAACTGTGTTTAATTTCAGTTTAGTCAAAACCCACAGGGACACTAACACAAACAAGCAGGAAACTAAAATAAGCTGAAACAAACCTCCACATTTCTACTGCTCTTCCTTTGTTTTCAGACTCATTGCAGGTGAAACTGGGTGAGCTTCTGCCCAGAGTTCTGGATGGTTCTGCTGACACAGTGGTTCTTAAAGACCCACCCAAAGTCCACGTCAGCCAGGCCCATGACCTGTGCAGTCGCTTGGCCGCTGTCATGGAGTCCATCCACAACACCTCCATAGTCATTGTGAAGTAAAGCCCCGAATGAAACCCCTAAGAGCCTCCTTGAACTGTGCATCTGACCTTCAAGCAACTTGGCCAATGGATCGCTCAGTGCTGACAGAGTTGAGGCAGTGTGTACTTTTCAATAGTTAAATTATGCTGTATATTTTCATTTTATCTGTTGCTTTAGCATTGCACATGCATATCATTTTGTTGTTTCAAGCTAGCACACAGTAAGCACCATTAAGGGGTAAAGAGGTGATGAGCAAGGGTTGTTATCCTATAGATACATATTACAGCATCACCATGTCAAGAAATTTCAACCCCAAAAGCCTCCGGAAACATCCTCAACAGGCCTCAAATCTTTTTTCTGCCTACCCATCAACCACCATCAACAACCCCAGTCTGCTGAAAAAATACTATCAGTGCTTAAAAATAATAATGGCCTTAAAGTAGCAGCAGGTTTTGCAAAAGGAGGCCTTAAAGCTTGTAGCCCATTGTATGTTTTCTCTCCCATGAACTGCAGAACTGGCAACCCTAGTACAGTTTACAAAACCATAGACTCTGCTTCTGTCTCTCTTCAAATTCAAATGAAGCCTCTTGGTTACCAAACAAAAGAGCACATTAGTTCAAGTCATGGCCAGTTCTGGTACAATGCAGTGACTCTGATCTTTTTTGTAAAAATAAACTGTAGATAGAAAACGGTAAGAAATTATATGGCTATAACCAGCTTCACATCTGTGAACAAACAAGGTGTCATCAGTAGCTAAGCAGTGATTGACAGAAAGGTTTAGACATGTTTCATTGGCTGACAAACTTGTCCACTTTAAATACTGGCAACAAGTGGACTGTCACTCAAGTCTGCTGGAAGTGACTGGATTGATAGGGTTTGTGAATGCACAGGGCCTTCATGCAGGGCTGAGAAGAAAATACAAGATTTGTACTGCACAGTAAAAAATACTGTTAATGAGCTTTTTTAAATATATGTTTTATATTACTTTGTATTTTTCCAAAATAGATTATTGGAAATTGTACATGTAGGTGAAGCTAGAATATTAAATAATGAAATATGAATGGCAGGGTGTGCTGTGCAACTTTTGAAAAAGAGCTGCTGCACGCTCACATGTACTGATCACAGTTAGTCTGTGCACTGGAACTGTAAGTTATGGACAACATCTTGCTCAATAGATGGGCCTTTTCTCTCTTTCTGAGGGGTTATCTGTAAACCAAGTAAACTCTTTGAAAAGAGCAGACATGGGACAGGAGATTAATTCCTTTATTTCCAGTGTCCCAGATGCAGCGCATCGTAAATGAATGAATGAATGTATCAGGATTTAAAGGCTAGAAAAATGGCGTTACTCTACATCCATTTCTGGCTGCTGATTTCACTGCTATTTCACTTGTAGTCTGTGATGATACTCAATAAATATTTTAAATACTCTATACACTCCTTTTTCCATTGTCACTTGTGTAGCGGTGCTTGCAAGTTCTTTATACTGCTGCTGTCTTTAGGTAATACTTTCAGTATATTCAGTTTCTTCAGAATCTCTCTGTGGCGTATAGTTTGTCTCCATATGTTAAAGAATCATATGTTGGAGAAAAAAAAAGAAACAAAGACTAAAATCAACAATGAATTGATTCTGCTAACTAGTATTGTATGTGGAGCCTAAGCCTGATATATCTTATTGTTGAAAAAAAATTAAAAGCACATCAACATGCCACACTGTTACACTGGGACACGTCCTTGCATTAGTGAACATGGGCACTGTAGTTTATTTTGAGTAAATCCCACATGCACTGTCCTGCTGCCAAACATACATTACACTCAGTGGAGCACTAAATGTGTATTAATTCACAGATGAACATATTCCCCAATAGATGCCCTATTTTCTCATGCATGCATAATTTTTGCTAAAAACTACACTGCCCAGCTGTTATGAAAATTTACTGGTCACTTTTTAAAAAATGGACCTATGACATATTTAAAGATTACAAAGTGGGCTTATAGATGGCCAGAGAGTATTAAGAGAGACTACTGTGTTGTGCATTTTGGTCTTTTAATGAAAATTGTTGCCGTTAAGTGAATACTTCCAGTCTTATCCTTATACAGACACATCTGTTTCCCAATGCCTCACATTCATCCACTTAATTTCATGCTTTCACAAATAAGGTTATGAGTAATTCCATTGGAACTTGTTTATTGCTTTCTCTTTATCCAAACATTTAGCACTTTCATGGCTAGCAGTGACATTGCTTGTGTTGCAGCTCATCCCGTGTGGCCAATGTTTTAGCTTAAGTCCTGAAACTCTATGTTATTTTGATAGCTTTAGCGGGCAATAGCACACATAATCCCCGCAAATTCCCATAAGCCCCTTTTATCTTTGGTTGAAATGCAGTATTACAGTAGTATATAAAATAAGTCTGCACATCAAAGGTGCAATTATACAGAGATAAGGATGATAATACTTGTGAGTCGGGGTCTGCACTGGGGTAGATTAAATTCTGATTATCATTAGTCTCTGTTTTCTGAAACTGCCCTGATGCAAGACGTGTGAGGACTTAGGTAACGGGGCTGTTGCACATATGTCTAAAGCTGTTCTAAGACGTCAGGCTATATGAAGCACAACATTTGAGGAATTTGTTGGTATTTAAGTCCAATATTTCCTTGATTATATTTTGCAAAAGTAGTAGTAACATGATCTTCCTCTTTTACCTACAGCATATTAGATTTGGTAGCTATTGCTCATAATTATTTTCACAAAAAAGTAAACTGCTGACACTTTCATCTTCACGAATACAGGAAGATGACCAAAGATGTCCTGAGGATGTTTTGGTATTAAGCAGAGTTCCACCCTAAAGTTCACTCCACTCTGCATCAACAACATCTTGCTGGAAGCTAGAGGGAAAAAATAAAAATGTTGCTGTGTGAAATTGAAGTGGTAAATCAAAGCTTGGGGCAGGACCAGAGGTCATTTTTGGTTGAATCCCAAGTTATAATCATTAGGAACCCTGAACCCACAATAAAATCTAAAATTCATATATGGAAATATCTAAACTAATGGCTGACGGCAATGAATGTACTGCTGTTGTTAGTGCCACCAGGCACAAGGGGTTTTGATAGTCTTCTCTATTTCACTGACTTCACCTCCAGAATGGTTCAGCATGGTCTTTTCTTCCTATTTTGTTGCAGTTGCTTGCAATTTACTAGGGCCTATATGTATTTACCCTGTTGTGATTATATATATATAAACATATACTTAATTGAACATAAACGGACCGTGCTATTACATGTGTGGATCTTCAGATTTAATGACTTGACGATACCCTGTGAGAGGCACAACAAGGCTTGATAAAACTGCAGTGACTGTGGCGTAATAACATAATGTAATGTTGGGAGGGAAAAACCGTATTCCTATATCACTGGATGAGGAATATTTGTTGGCCATTTATTCAGCCAATTTAACAGAATACGTATATTAATTTATAGATGGGGTGAATGATTCTGGAGAAAAAGTATTGGTGACTGCAGGTTGTCACCTTTATGATTGCCATCTTGTGGCGTTTCTTCCTGCTGCTTGTTTAGCAACAGGTGACAATGATTGAACAGATTACTACTGATTAAGCTTTATCAGGAGAAGTCCACTTTCCACTTATTCAAAGTATTTCAACAAACTTTAAAATATTTATCATCATTCACACAATTGTCAGCTTTTTGGTAAGCTTTCAATTTTCACCATTATTCATATTTCATTAACTTTCCATAATCTTCATGCTTCATTAGTTTTGCATATTTTTCAGACTTCATTAGTCTGATTCAACTTCTTCAGGCAGCATTGCAGTCTACCGCCAGCTTTTCAGTAAATTTGAACATGTTCAATAATTTTCATATATTTCATTGTTTTTATTTTTTATTTTTCAGACTTCATTTGTCTGATTCAACTTCTTCAAGCAGCATTGCAGTGTAGCGCAGCTCTTCAGCATTCACACCCCAATTTCTTCAGAAATTGCTTTTCTAGTTTAATCAGTTGTTACTTTTAATCAACTCATGTTTGTACTTCATTCTTGCTGTGATGCTTTACTCATGTTTGTGCTTGTGTTACTTCTGCTTATATGGAGGGGATTTCCTACTCATGACATTCCTAATCAGTGCTATCATTTATTAATGCAAATTCTCACCCTTTCTCTGTGGGCCTCTCTGTGTGTACTGTATGCTGCTTAAAACAGGCTTTTAGCAGGGAGGGATTCTCAACTCACTTGACAGCATGCAAACGTAGTGTCAATATTTTGTGCTTTTATTTTGAAGGTAACACACCCAACCGGAAGCCTTCACTTAACCACATCTTTCTTCCGCACCTTCCACAGGTCCCCGGTCTAAATCGCGCAAAAACAGGAAAACTGACCCTCGGTGAATTTACTTTACAGTGAGGAGGAAATACATCGTCCCGGTACGCTTAATATGTCGGTGAGGAGTAATATTAGACCCTGGGTCTCCTGCTGGAGCTGAACGAAGGTAGTGTTGCCAATCACAGGAGAAGAGCGGAAGTTATTCAGCCAAAGCACTTGGAGTGGTCCAGTCTTCATTTACTGTCCTGTACAGTTTGGAGAAAAGACCTATTGGAGTCTCTTCAAGTCGGAAGGCACTTTTATCACACGGGTAAGATGAACGCAGTCTAATTGCATTACAGACGAGTTTATAAATGTTTGTTTTTCTTATTTTGCGTTAGCTAACTAATGTTAGCTAGCAAGATGAGTCTTTATATTGCTACACTTTAAGGAGCTTCTTATAATCACAAGTGAGAATCCCTCGTTTGTTCACCTATAATGGTTACATTTCAGGTTAATGTTAGCGATTTCACAGGAACGTTTAAGATAACTACAGCGCTGTGTTAGACTAGCTTTCTGTTAGCTAAACTCGGTAAACGGATCCAGTGTACTAAATATACTTGGAGCCATAAAAATGCGCTCATCTGCAGACAGGAGGACTCTGTGCCAAACTTAATTTTTAAGTTTTGTATGTATTGCATTTTCACCAAGCATGCATAACTTAACATTTACTCATTTCAGTACACAAGTTTTTGAAGTTTGAGCACCAGCTAATTTCGTGTCGCTACTATTTTAAAAGCCACCTTAATATTTCGTCCAATAAAATGCCCCCATAAATACAGTGTCTATTGACGCTTTTCTAATTGGCTTGCTGGCGTTGTTACCTGGAAAGATGATGGTCAAGTTTGTTAGAAAAAACAAAACGTGAAAAACCTGTGGTTTGTGTTTGTACAAAGGCTCGTGAGTATTAGAGAGCAGCAGGGAGGGGAGGGGCTATGCTGACATGTCAAAACTTTACATAGACCCATAAGAGTAGCACTGTGGACAAAAGTATATGGACACTAGAGCATTTCTTCCATATTCATAATTAGACAGCAATTGCAGACCACAAGCCTCTGCAAAGGCAGCTCAGTTTTCACATTATGTAATTGCACCTAAATGCAATAGTCCACGATAGTTTGACCGTGAAATATGACTCCTTGACCATGAAAATCAACCCCTAAAATTTGGGATTACAATGGTATCATTTTAAGTCCGACCATTCCTTTATCCAGACTTGCTCCAAACGTTGATGACTTCTTCCATGGCACATGCCCCACCGTTGTGTCCAGTTTCATAGTAATCTGTCAAGTGGTACCGTCTATGTGAAATTGACAAAAACAATGTTCAGAAAAGTTGAAAAAGTCTTTATCCGGAGCCACATCAGAACTGAATCGGGTCTTACTTTCTACATGCCAACCTTTCCACCAAGTTTCATCAAAATTCGTCAAGTGGTTTATGCTGAATCGACGGAAATGGTGAAAAATATCTACCCTATCTCACAATGTTAAAGAAACTGAAATAAATCCTGGATCCATTCCAAAATTTACTTGGTTCTTCCTTGTCATGTGCCCAACTCTCCGACCAAGTTTCTGTCAATCTGTCAAGTCGTTTTCGTGTAACCCTGCTAATAGACAGACAGACAAACCAACACGGGTGGATACATTACCTCCTCAGCAGAGGTAAGCACTCCTGTTCAAACTGCAGAATGCACAGTTCCAAAAGCATATGCATTAATATGTATACAAGAGATTCCTTCACACCAGCACCACTGTCTCTGAAACATAGTGAGCAAGTCAGAAACTTCTAATCTATTTTGGTTCACTTTTGAGAATTACATTACCAATATCACTAGGAGAGCATTTTATCACTAGAAAAATATATCAAAAGTTAAAGCATTCATATCGGAAACTGACTCTGAGAAACTTGTTTATGCATTCATCTCTAGCAGATCGGACTACTGCAAATGTTATATTTGCAGGATTATCCAAACTTCATTTGCTCCTGGTACAATACAGAACAATACATACACTTTCATAACACTGTTAGTGGTCTATGAAGCACTTAATGGTTTGGCTCCTCACTATATCTCTGATTTGTTCACTGATTTTAACCCCATCGGGCCCCTCAGCTCGTCAGGTGGAGGTTTCCTATATGTACCTAGAATTAAATGTAAGGCTGGTGAGGCTGCCTTTAGTTACCGAGGTCCTGCTCTGTGGTACAAACTACCTGCTACTCTGAGGTCAATCACAACTGTGTCCATTTTCAAAAACAAACTCAACACTTGGCTCATCACTGTATCACAGACACGTATGTGGTTTATATTCATAATTCCTCTTCCTCTTTGAGTTGCCTTGTAATGAAATGGGTTATATACACTGTATAATTACCATTGCCACAACAAACCCTGTAGTCTGCAGAGCCTGGCTGCAGGAATTTGCTTCAATCTTCAAACAGTCATGTTGATCATAGATGTTAGGGGATCAATTCTGGCTCAGTTTTCCAGTTCATCCCAAAGGCGTGGGATGGGGTTTAGGTCAGGGTCGTGTGCAGGCCAGTCAGTTTCTTCCACTCCAAACTGGGAAACCCATTTCTTTATGGGCCAGTGTCAAATAATATGAGTGCATTGTCAAGTTAAAACTGGAAAAAGTATGGTGCAGTAAACAGACCAAAAGTGTACATACAGTAAAAGTGCCTAGATACCCCATATACACATTAATCTTAATTCTTACTTCTGAGCTCAAAATGCATGACAAGTCTATCCAATAAGGTAATGCACCATGTATCATGTTTATCAGAGCATCCCAACTTTATTTATTCTCACATTGATCAGTCTTGCAACATTCATCAAGCAATAGTAAAACCTCAACTGTATACACAGTAATACTAAACTGCTTGCATTTTCTTCTCCATTATCTGACATAAGCATCCCATAATGACTTGGCACTAGGTCCCAGTTCTGTATTTTAACAGCCTATCCATCTACAAGGGAAGTTAATTATGTATACTAAAACATGCAGACAGAGCAAATCATCACCTGGAGGATAGACACAGTGTAATATATGAATATAGATTTGATTTTTGCTTCTAATCTGTCATTTATGGGCTGCTGTTGTGATTTCTATGATCTTTGGTTCTTTGCCAGCAACATGTAGCAGCAAAACATTGGAACAGATGGACTACATGCTCCCCCAAAACGTTCTCAGTGTGGGAACATTTTTGGTGTCCCTCAGTCAGTGTTTCCCACAGAATTTCCTGAGACTGTGGTGGGTGGACATAGTCTGCAGGCATGCTTTGGAAACAAGATGCGCCGATGTAGATCATTAGAGAGTAGGGAGGCTGATGACAGACATATAATGCAGATATCAGCACAAAGAAAAATCATGTGTAATTTCAATATTCCCTGCAAATTATAATCTAATATACATGTTGTATTAGATGGAATTAATGCAATCAAAGGATAGAATATATTGGGTTATGCTGTAGATTTGTTTCCAGTAGGTTACATGAGAAAACCTTTTCACCATTTCCCCACGTGGGGGCGCTGACATCGTTCCACAGGAGCCACACTGAGGAGGCTGCCCGGACATGAGTCTGCATACTTGTTTTGTTTATTGGGTCTTGTGAGTGCAGGATTATTTCACAATGCGGGGTGATTGTGCCATCACGACTTTCCTGTTAGCTTCGAACATGTGCACAAACATGGAGTCGCTGCGATGAGCCAGAGGTAACAGCACTGATTGCACTCTTTTGGAAAGTTCAAATGGTATTTTTTTAACACAGTTGTTCAGTGTGGAGACAGTCTGCTTTTTCATCATTGATTATTTGTAGAATCTGCTGCCTATTTATGATGTCTGATATTAGATAAGCATAGAGTAACTGCTGCTGAATTTCTCTAATCACACGTGCAGAAATGGTCTTTCTGGTTATACTGAAGTTTTTTTTTAAATGTAACCGCTCCAAGAGGGCAAAATAAATTAATACACTGATCTGATGGGTAAAGAACTTAAATTGTGCTCTATTTGTGTTTATCTTTTGCTTTTTTTAAGTGATGGCATGCAGTTCTGACTTGTGTCATGTCACAAAAATGTTAATCGGTCTGACCTTTTAAAAAGTGACAGGAATTGTCTCCAGAATGTCAGGCTGAATTACCATTACTGACATAACAAGACCCATGTCTGAAAGGGGTTCTAACAGTGAAAAAAGGGGTCTTAAATGTGATGATGTTTAATCACACCGCTTGCATAGCAGTAAGGAAGAGATGAACATAGCATCTATATTGCCATCACCCCCCCCCCCCCCCCCCCCCCCCCCCTTTATGCCCACCAGGTGCCATGAGCAGTGAGCTGAACGTGCCCTTGGGTTCGCCTGACCCAGGGGTCGCCAACCGGGCTCCTGACGGCGGGGGGATGGACTACAGGGACTGGGTGCGACGTAGTTACCTGGAGCTGGTCAGCTCCAACCACCACTCAGTGCAGGCCCTGTCCTGGAGGAAACTCTACCTGAGCCGGGCCAAGCTGAAGGCGTCCAGCAGGACCTCTGCACTACTCTCTGGTTTCGCAATGGTCAGTTATATTCACCATTAGAACCAACTTCAGAGGTTAAAGCACATCATCTGTCGTTATTCATGTTTCAGGGCTTTGTTTACAACAAAACACGTCATTGTTACTGAATTCCTTTGATAGTGACCCAGAATATGAAGTTGAACTCTCTCCTTACTTTTGACTTTTTCCATGTTGAGCTGTGATTGGTTGTTCCTCAGGGAAATTTCCATATTTGATGTTAAGTGTTTGAAATGATGGTTTTAACTGGGTTAAGATGACCTCAAGGCATAGAAGAGTTAGAAAATGACTGGGTTTGTTTACAAGTACTGAGTCTTGGAGTGAGCCTTACCCTGTTGTCATGTGCACATGGACACATAGTGACCTGGTTTTCCCTGTATACATCTCATAGGTGGCCATGGTGGAGGTGGAGCTTGAGATGCAGTACAGTTACCCTCGTGTGCTCCTCATTGCCTTCAGTGTTTGCACCACCGTGCTGGTGGCGGTGCACCTTTTCGCTCTGCTGATCAGCACCTGCATCCTGCCCAACGTGGAGGCTGTCAGCAACATCCACAACCTGAACTCTGTCAGTGAGTCACCCCACGAGCGCATGCATCACTACATCGAGCTGGCCTGGGGCTTCTCCACTGCGCTGGGCATCCTGCTGTTTTTAGCAGAGGTGGTGCTCCTCTGCTGGATCAAGTTCCTGCCCGTAGACTCCAGCGGGGCCAAAAAGGCAACAGCCTGCTGCACCACAGCAGACAGCGCTGCGGCGAAGCCTACAACACCTGTGCCGCAGTACAGCGGCTGGCAGGCTGCGCTGGCCTCCACCATCATCATGGTCCCAGTGGGGGTGATTTTTTTGGTGTTCACCGTTCACTTCTATCGCTCTCTGGTACGCCACAAGACAGAGCGGCACCACCAGGAGATCGAAGAACTTCACAAGATTAAGGTGCAGCTAGACGGCCACGAGAGAGGCCTGCAGAATGTGTGACAACATGATGGCAGCTTTAAGGACTTCCTTATCCTATATTTATCAAGTCCTCTCCCTTCTCTGACATTTGTTTTGGTCACTCAGACTGATAATTTATTGTTCACCTAAAAGTGTATGTCTGCTGTGACATTGTCTGTGTTTTAGAGGTGTAATATATGTTGGTCACGGTTAATGTCAAAGGTTTACAGAAGGGCTATTATGTTCTGTGTGCCATGTTTTCATGTTAGGGTTGGATGATAATAGCAGATTACATGTCAGTTTAAATACCCAGATTCTCTCAGAGGCTAAGAGACGGAAATCTCTTCTGGGTTTAATCTCTCCTGCCTCACGCCTTGGTAGAAAAGAGCTGTCATAACTTTCAGCTGAAGAAATGGCAAATGCCTGCTGGGACCTTAAGCTTATTAACGACACATTAATGCCATATTTAACTCGCCATAATGCATGATGTTGTTTGGCCTGTTTTCTGTGCAGATCGTTTACAGAGAAAGCTAAAGCCGATGACAGATCTGATGCTTTTAGTTTGAGTTATTTACAAATCTAGTTGTCTACAACTGTTGAATGTTAAATGAATTAAATAAGGGATATGAAAAGGTTGATCAGATATGATGAGAAACTATCCTGTGGCATGGATTACGTGGTTGAGGGCAGGCTTCACTGTTTAACATTCAGCTCGCTCCTCAGTCAGGCACATATGTCACATAAAACTTAAATAGCTGTTTTAACCCTGATGAGCTCAGTCTTTTATCATACTGCATACTTTTCACTCTATTCATGCTGTATGAGGGCATTTCTACACTGTGTATGTGTTTGGTGCAGCAGAGCTGAAAGGCTCTGTTGTCACATCTTAAGAAATGTTGCATTCTTGTAAAATCCACTGGTTTTTTTTTGTTAGTTTTTTTATAGAATCTGAGACAAGCTTTGAATGTTTTGCCATTTTCTTCCTTCATATAGCTTTTAATGTCTTTTACAAAGACCATGGAGCCTAGGTGAAAGTTGTCAAACCTCTCTCTGCATACTGATTCTATTCAAAGTGCTTAATTTTGCATGTGTTACAGTTCTGTCTTGGAGAATTGTTGCCTTTTATGAACCATTGTTAAACAGCATAAGCTGATCTGTTTGCTGGGAATTTCATTTAGTGTGACGGTTCAAATCAATGAATTTTTAATGTTGGATTAAGGTCAAAAGGGCTGAAGAAAAGGTGGAAACGGTGAAGAGTATGAAATGAGGACAGTCATCTGGTAGTCGGCATCATCTTGTTACCTCCAGTTTATATGCTGAGTATTGGAGACCTCTCTGTAAGTGCGTTGGCATTGCCTTTTATGAGGTCAAACTATGTTACTGTTTTTAAAAAGGAAAATGTACCAACCTGATATCACATTCCAGGTAAGATGACTGACCAAAGTGTTAATCAGTTGTTTGTTTTAATGCCTCTCAGAGGAGACAAAAAGTGCATGTGTAGTAGTTCAGAGAGCGAACGGCTGCCAACGCTCTCATCAGAGAATATCTTGCTTTGTCTCCTGTATGTGTGGATTTTTGTATCTTCAGAGGCCATAAAACCTGTGTAGAAGAAAGTCACAGCCTGCAGCAGACTTCCAAATTAAAAACAAATATGAAAGTTTTAATTGTCTCTTGTGGGTCTATAACCAGTCACAGGCTAAGATTATTTGTATTAAAGGAACAGCCATAAATGGAAAAATAGTAATCTTCACAGAAAACACCTTGTACATTGTAATTCCTGTCTCCAGAAGCCCCAAGACACCAAACGGATTTTTAAAAAGACATTACTTTCACCCAATGTAGCCTCCAAGCTAAAAGGCATTAGCATGCACCCCGTCTGAGGTGTGTGCACAAGCTCTATAAAGAGTTCATGCACCGCTAGATGACCTCAAGATCTCTGCATACGTCAGTGTGTATCTGCAACCCAGAAGTTGCCTCACAACAGAAAGGAGTCTGCTTTAGTTGCAGCAAATGCCTCTGTCATATCTAACATATCATTTGTACTGAGGTACGCAAAAATTGCGAGTTCTCATCGATCCTGTCATGTCGAACGCGTGTCTCAGACAGACACTGTGGTAAAAGCTGGAAAGATATTCACAGATTCTAATTTCTCAGATCAGTAACTCATTAGTGTAACATGTCTTTTGTACCAGAGTGCGGTAGACAACGAGCTACAACTTTATTTTCATCAAAACAGGCCATTATTATAACCTTATGTTATCAAATGTTAGTGCTGAAATGATTCTGTAACATCCAGTATCATTTCAGTTGTCGTTATTTTGTGTGGTTATGACAGCCACTATACCTTTACGTGAAATGTGCTGCAAATTGTTCTGGCAAACAAAGTAGAAAATTAAAATGCCAGCACCAGTTTTATCTTAACACTTGCTATTTGCTCTCCTGTTGCTATTTTAATGTGTTGTTATGTTGTATATTTAATATGTCACAGTCAGAAAGTGTTGATTCACAAGACATGATCTTGTGTGAACAAGATAATTATGATAATTGTAGGCACACGATAATTATTTTGTTCCAACAAGATAATAACTTTGTTGCTCAAGATTTTTTTTTTTTTTTAAATCCCCCCTTTCGGGACTTTAGGAGCTCCAATCATCTCCTCTTGGTTTGGGAAATTTCATTATGCTGATTTGCCGTGAAGCTCCAAAAATGTTTTGTTGACTAAGAAGCTTGACTTTCCATCTGCACAGAGGTGAGTAGGTAACGTTTGAGTGAACTCTTCCTGTTAGTGGTGGGGAAACATCTCAAGATGTTCTACCTCTGTGCACAATTGGATTCAGATCCACATTATAATCCAGGTCTGGGAAATTCAGACATATTTGGAGAGGGTCAGTATGTATTGGGTTACAGTATGGTAACAGAGTTATAGAGACATGGCACTACCACCAATATGTAGCTGAGATAATGCTTCAGAGGCATTCAGATAGATTCATAAACTGATAATAAACATGATTCTAAACGGAAGGCATTGGGTGCTATTGCTTAATTTAGGGTTAGGTTATATCTGTCATAGCTCAACATTGGCTAATTATATCCGCCTACGAAGGCTTTGGTCTGGCTTTAGGACATAGTATAGAGTGCACTGGGTTTGTTTTAACAGAGAAATGCTCTTGGCTGTGACTGGTAGCATTGTGTAAAGCCATAGATTGGGAATACTTCCTTTTATTTCAGAGCAGCACTGAATCATCACTGTAACTTGGATTAAATGTAAAAGTGATGAAACTGGAAGCAAGTTACATATTTCATAGACTACCAAGGAGTTAAGTATCTCCAGAAATGTGAATTTATCAATGAACAGGCATTATCTATTAGATAGCATGATCATGTTTATCTAACACTAGTCCACTGGATGAAAGGTTGAGTTATTTAAAAATATTATGCAAACTCATTGCTTTAGATAAATTAAGTAAATTTGAGATTTTGAGTGTGCAATACTGAGACCAACTTCCTTATTTTGTGTGTGTAGCACTTAGATTAGCTTGCTTACTGTTAGTGTAATAACTTAAACTACCAATATCTTAAATAGTATTGTAGCATGCTGTAATTTCTTATTGCATGAATTTGACAAAATAATTATCTTTTCATTCTGGAGTTCTTGTTATTACAACACATCACACTACTTTATTTTATCACCCTCTTGCATCACCCAGGAGGGACGTGAAACCGTGTGAAAGACTTAACTCATGGTGCCATGGTGCTGTATAACTAACCATTTTCTATAGAAATATTTCTAAAGAACTAATTATTGCTTAACTGATAATTATTCACAACACATTTAAACACAGGTTACTTGGTCTTATGGCCTCAAACACATTGTCTCAAGGTATGCTGGGAAACTCCACCCACCTGTCCCCAACACGCTACAGTATCTATTATCCCATTGTGCAAAACCACAGTACGTAGTTTGGTTGTTTCAACTGTCATTAAGCATCTATTTTCATACGGGCAAAAGACGTCAGCTACCCAACATTGAATAGAATAGCTGCAGAACAATTAAGTACATGTGAATCTATTCTGGTGTGTGCTATAGGAGCATTCCATGTAACAGATCTGAATGTGAATTAAAGATTTTAGAAGCTGAGTAGAATACCTGATACCTGAGTAGAGTTTTACAAAACAAAAGTACCATTTATCCAACTTTTCTCACATAACAAAAAGGCTGTTTCCCATGAAAAGTAGTGGAGTACAAGTAGAAAGTGGTATGAACAGTACTTATAAATTTAAGTACAAGAGTAATATACTTAGTTACATTGTGGGATGTAACTAAGTACTGAAAAGTACTTGGTTTGTTTAAATGAACCAAACTCTATTAAACTGAGTTTGACAGTTTTCTTGATGCCACAGTACAAGTAACTTAAATGAAATGAGTAACTTCTCGACATGAGACATACATGAAAGAACGCAGTCAAG
Organism: Chaunax sp. Z400; assembly: GCA_037577475.1. NCBI lineage: Eukaryota > Metazoa > Chordata > Actinopteri > Lophiiformes > Chaunacidae > Chaunax > Chaunax sp. Z400. Next base: position 4,767,584 of record CM075201.1, read on the forward strand.
TTGTTTTTCCAATCAAGTAAAATTTAATGTTTACAGATTCCTGAACACAACAAAAAACGTGAGAGAAACTAACTTCAGTCAAGGAGACAAAACACATTTTATCAGTAACATGACACCAATCATTTTGGCTTTGTACTGGATATAATCAAATAATTCTTTTTTTTTGTTGATCTTTATTTCAACTTGCAAAAATGACAAAATCAAAAACCTGGAAAATAAAAATTCAGAAGCTCAATTGTTCCTTCTCCCCTTCAAAAACTGTAATGATGAATTTAGTATCTTTAAGTCTGCCTTCACTTCTGCTTTCAGGCCAGCAGCAGCCAGACAGTACATATTCCATGCTGCATAAAAGCCTAGCTGCCAAATCCACAATTTACAAAACACCTTCAACATTTTTCTGGGAACATTAGAAAATCTCTGATACTCTCGAGACTTTAAACCAGCATCTGGCAGTGATGTCAACTCCCCCTGCTTTACATGCATAAGCTACACATATACTGAACCTTCCAGACCTCTAAGTCCACTATAAACACATATGTTAACATACATGGCCTCTGCAAGAAAGACGGGTACAGATAATAGAGGCCGTCATTCTGGAACTGAGTTTTAAACGGGATCATTTTTACTTCATAAGTTATCAAAACAAAAACTTCACCGATTGAATCAGATTATATTTAAATATCTTTTGGCTGAAATAAGTGGTTCACTTATGTTTTCACATCTCACAAAATAAAGCCTCATTTTAACTCGAGGATCATTTGTGTGGTTAGTCAAAGGCATGGGAGACATTTTTGTTTGTGAATGCAAATCAAAGTGAAGTGAAGATATAACACATTTCATCATCTTATATTATTTATAGGTTTTTCTTAAACAAAAAAAGGTCTCATTTTCCCATTTGGTAGACTATACAATTTATGTGTTTCTTCAGCTTTTTACTATACAATTGTAGAGTAATTAATAGGTTGAGTCTCCTGAAAGAAAAGCTGTATGAAACTGCTGTGAACACTAACCTCTGTTGGATTCTCAATGTCCTCTGCTAAAAAAAAGACAACAATCTAACATAATAACAATGCTCCCAACACATAACATTCAGTTTGTTCTTTTAGACAACTGGTAATCACTGGGGAATGTTAAACAGTGAGGGGTGCGTGAGGTGACTTCTTATTGGGACACATTTCTAAACCTGACATGGACTCCATGCTGAATAATTGACTCAACTGGAACCTCAGCATGGGCAGAGTTTGGGAATAACTTTAGCTGTTTTTAAGATCACAACTTCATTATTTTATCATGGATGATGTTTTCGTGGTACTAATATGTCTTCAGGTCGAGAGGAATGACTTAAAGAGATTTGGACAGACCATGAAGTACAGAGAAAAACAAATGTCAGACATGATTTTAATTCACTAACAATTTTTGAACGATGGGTTTGAAAGAAATGCAGAAAAATTCAGTCTGCCCACCACCTCCTGCTCGATCGTGCATTTCATGTAGGCGTTTTTGAGTGGGAGGGCTGCTTGGGATCACATCCTTGTTGCTGCACAAGTGACTCAACATGCTTAAACCAAAGTGCTCTTTAGATCGTCCAACGGCATCTGAAACATCATTTTGCAACCTAATGTAACAGACAATCTCACTTTATGTTGCGACTGACCAGATGTTTGGAGATAAACTCTCCATTTAGTTCTTTAAAACTAATTTCAGACTAGGACACAAACAATGTGGATAATTATTGGAGAGTGAGACAGAGTGGCAGCAGTGGGTTGCAGCCAGGAGGAGGTGATGATGGCAGGTTGCCTCAGGCATCAACACTTTTGCCTTTTAAAGCCGTAGATCCATATGTATGATCTTGTTTGTTTAAAGTATACTGAGACCTTGAGCAGTGACAAGTCCAAAGGGAACTGATCGTATCGCAGTTATATTTGCAGGCACCACCATGGATTTGGTGGGCATAAAAATGTGAATAGCGAATGGTAGAAATAACTCACACCTGTGCAACTATACAAATAGTTGCTGATTGTTGGGCTGACGGTGGACAGTTAGGAAATCTTTTTAATATATTTTCTTACTGTATCAAATACAACCGAACACATAATAATAGTAATAATAATAATAAGTATAAAAAGACAGGATATGGCCATTTGTTGCCCCAAAGTGATGTCAAATTCTGGTTGTGACCTGTTACCTGAAAAATAATTAGCAACACCAGCCAAACTTATGTTTCAGTGGAGAAACCCTGTTGTTGACCCATCCTGAAATGTTATCTTATACCAAATGGATTTCAAATAGGCAGCAAATAGAAATCTGAAATATGACTGACTCTCTACAAAAGAAAAATAAATTGAAATAAAAACAGAAAAATGAAGACATTAGGCAATACTTCTATGGTATATTGAACGTTGGTACGATTTAGTCAAAACTGTTATGATTGGTACAAGTGCTAAGCATTATAATGGTATTTATTTATTGTGCAAAACAAATCTGACATTAAACTAGTTAAACTGATCAACATGATGTGCATCTGTGTGACCCGAAAAAGGCAATAAAATGACAATAAACAGCATGCAGTTGAAGGGCTGGCATCACACAGTAAGGCCACTGAACATCTCGTTGAGCTCTCCTCCTTGAAAGCCCCACAAAAATGCTGCTGAACGCAGATGTTCATCCCGGCGTGTGTTCTCAAAACGGAACAGGACAGAAATCCATGAGGTTTAATGAGGATTTGGCAGTTTCTGCTGCATTTATCAGTTACAGCTGAACTCAGAAGGCTTTGTGTAACATTGCTAAGGGCTGATGGGGTTGAGGTTTACAGCTCAGGCTGGAGAGCGCATCTGCTTTAGAATGAGGCCACTGAAGCCATTTCCCCCTGTAGACCTTAGATTTTGTAACAAACAGCTGATAAGGTAACGGAAAGATCTGGTTTTACAAACTATCGTCAGATTGAATATCATGGATCATGCAGCTTTTTGTACTTTGAGGAGTTTTGTACAGGGTTGCTGGAGTGTCTCAGGAGTTTCATTAGAAACTTGAGTCATCAAAATATCTGTTCCTTTATTGAGACTTTATGACATGTAACTTCAAAGTGAACTTCTTTAAAACTGAAGCTCTTTTCTCCTGTCCTTCCTTCCACAGTAACATCAATCTTCGCTATCATGCACAGTTTGTTACAATATCTTAAACATTCAAAAGTTCATCCACCCCTTAAAAAGTGAAGAGGACATGCCACAGGGTACAAAACACAAAGGAAAACAACTGAAATCAACAGCTTGAGAGCTAACATAGCTTATAATCGGTCTATTATGGAAAGAGGAGAAACATGTAGCGGGATGGTGGATTTAAGAGCTTTCTGACAACACACTATGTAGGCAATCACTTTGTGGATCCACGTCCTGTAGTCCATGCCAGACTTCCTGGTAGGAAGCCCTCTGTACTTACATGGCCTGAAACCTTGATTGGAAAGAATGGCCAATGGAGAGCCTTACACTCTGAAGCTCTCCCCTTTGCCATCGATGTGGCGCAGACGCAGGTAGACGTCGGTGCCGATGCCCTGCATAGACTGTACGGACAAAGAGCCGCCCAGATACTCGGCGTAGGCCCTGGATGTAGGCAAACCGAAGCCAAACCTGCAGAACACAAAGGAAGGAATACACCATCACATATGGATTTCTCAGGATACTCGGGGCATGACTGTCAGGTAACGTTGTTGTCAGGGGTGAGATCAGAATATAGGAAAGTAATATTTGAATTTCTGTGTAATAAACTGTACTTGTGTATCCGTCTCTGATGTTAACTGATCTAATTCTAGCTTGACTGTTTCTGTTCTACATTTGTTTTTTTAAATTAAAAATGTTATAAAAAATAAAAGGTTGAAATCAAAATACATTTGTAAATGCTGAACATGGTTATTGTGTACAGTTAAACTCATACCCATGCATAGGGTTGGAGTGGTTTCCACTGTTGGTAATGGTGTTGAAGAGGTTGCTCATGCGGGGGTCCTGTGCACTCTCCTCAGCTGTGCTGAAGTGGTAGTTCATCACCTTGTCTATAATATTGTGAGGGATGCCACCACCACGGTCTGAAATCCTTAAAGAGGGGAAAAAACTGTTATTTTTGGACGCTTTGACCAAGGCAGTACTTTACTGAAATCTGATTTTCTTTGGTTTGAACAGCTTGTTTAACACACCAGCTGACTTTCTGACATGGACTCATGAATCTAGATTTTATACCTGAGGCAAGTGGTCAACAGCAGACCTGCTGAAGCATTTGATTGACCTAATTCAGTGTTGGATTTTATCCCTCAAAAGCAACACTTGAAGGGTGTTTCTGGAGGAACCAGTCCAGTGACGGACCAGAGTAAGAGCAGTCAAGACACTGCTTCAGGATGGTGCAGTCTTTTTGTTGAAACTCGTGACAATGGAGCGTTCATTTAGCCACTCACCTGATAACAAAATCAATGTCGTTATTGGCGATGGTGACGACCACATCGGGCACATTGTACGGGGTGTCTAGATGGCTTTCCATGGTGGCCCTGAGGAGACAGAGTAGAAGGATGCGATAAGATGGAGTGTTCTCTAATCTCAAAAAATATCTTGTAAAATTTGCTTTGAGTTTTGTGGAAAATTGTAAACATCTAAAAACATAGTTTTTGATGAAAATATTTTGGGTGTCACTCGTTTGGTAACTGCTCATTTTTGTGCTAAATGAACAAAAACGCTGGGAGATAATGTTACAGCAACATGTTGACTCCGCTAACAGCTGATATATTACGCTTCAGTACCTCAGAGGGATTAAACAGAATATGAATAAATGGTTACCTCATAGCATTCTTGAGGAGCTCCGGCAGGATGTAATCCAGAGGCAGAGGGATGAAGGGGAAGCGAGCCGCTACGTGTCCGTTGATCCTCACTCTGGGGGCGTTACCATACTGATGCTCACATAGACGCCTGGGGAACACACGAGGAACATTTACAGTGATGTGCAGGATCCGATCTACTAGCTCCTCCGCTATATTATGTTTAATACAGCAAGAGCAGTGATACTAAAAAAAAATGAGCCAAGTTGAACTTTATTTATAAATAACCAAAAGATCCATAATAGTTTGAGCCTTACAAGCATCAGGGGACTTTTTTTTTTTTTTAGTTTAGGTCATGACATGAATCATGCAATTTTAGCTCCACTCAGTATTCTTCCCCCTGGTCATCCACAACCCTCCCAGAGTCGTTCTACACACCCTGTCCTAGAATCACTGGGTTATGGTTTGGTCGTGCATGTCCCCAACAGACATCAATCTGAGACAGTCTCAGCGTAATTTAATTAGCTCCATACAGGTAGACTCTATTCTTCGAGTATTAAAGTCTTTCCTCTCATTATAGGTGCACAGATTACGTACTGTAGAGATCGATTCATATTGATGACAATGCTAAGGAAATATGGAACTAATTCTCTCCACAAACAAGATTTTGCAGACTGAACCCAATAAGAGCGTGGACATGTGTTTATGTGCATAAAACGTGTGTTAAGCTTAGCTATATCAGAGATGTATGGATACAAATGTGTTGTAATTCTAATTATAATGAACATGTGCTGGTTTCACTGTGTTCACTGGCAACACACTGCCACAAACAATAACAGAAACTGATTGCTTCCAGTCTGTTGGACTAATTTCTGCTCCAAAAATGATTGAACTTTCTTCTGGACTCAGTAAAAGTGGCTGCCTCCAAAAAGGTCATTAGATAAGATTACCAAAAACAAACAGGAATGACCACTCGTAACTCATTCACAGTCCAGCAAACTTGAACATGTGTGTTCTTGGTGATTTTATCAGCTGACCTCTCACCTCCCTAAGTCAACAGAGCGCTCATACAGTGTCAGAAAGTCATCTAAAGGTGATAAATACACAAAGATTACCTGGCAAAGTCCACCCACTTCTCTATGATTTTTTTAGGGGAGAGACGTCTGCATATGATCCCAACAAAATCAGGCTGAAATAAGAACAGAAATAATCAATGAAGAGACTAAATTTATTGAAAATATCATTTTTTACACTACATTAAAATATGACAATAATTTGATCCAATAAGTAGCTTTAACATGACTGTTCCTTCACTGCAGGCAGGATTTTTCTTTTTCCTGTTGCATACTGTAGATCCTCCTATTCAATTATGGTAAATTAATTATTTTCAGTCACACATTAAAATACAGATTAGTCTGTCTAAAAGCACAGATGGCAACTTATTAGGGCTGCATGATATTGGGGAAAAAAACTTGCAATATCTTTTTTTCTGCGATATATACTGCAATTTGAAAACAATACAGAAAATTTGCACTGAAATTGCGCTATTTAGTTGAATAATGGTTGCTAGAAACTACAAGAATCAGCTGTTTTGGTTTAATTGACTTTTTAAAAACATGACATTTTGTTATGCGTGTCCTGTTTTAACATTATGTTGTCACTAGGAACTGATGAGCTTGGGGCTGAGAACCACAGACATGGTGGGAAAGTAAGAGAAAGGAGTGGTTCTGGTCAGACAGGTTACTGTGGCTACCCCCACAGTCATTAGCCATCAGAAATGTGTGATTATTATGTATTGACAACAAACAACCCTAACTGATCTACATCCTACCACATATACAGGCAAACAACACAGGCCTAAGGTTTAAATCACAGTAATAGTCTCTCATACATTGTCTTCATGGAGGGCAAGATGGTGCGTGGCCAACATTCGGATTCCCAAGCGAGAGCACAGTGTTGTATCCAGGAAGCTGCGAATGATTGTCTCATCCTGCAATGACACGGGAGAAAATCCTGTCAGCTTCAAAGCCCAAAACTTTTAGAAGCTACAACAAAAAACACAACAGATGAAACCCAACAATATGAAGACAGATTTACGAGAGAAAAAAATCTGGAATATTAACTACTCATTGGATTTAATATCAGATTAGCAGGTTTCATAAGAAAATGAAAGAGATATCTAATAAAGTGAGATTCAAAAGACCTTTAATACTTTTTAAGACTTGAATTTAGACATGGGCTGTTCAAAAAACAAAAACAAAAACAAAAAACATAGGTGGGAAATAATATCCAATGTACAATCCCTCCTGCAGTTGCGTTTGGTGTTCTGCTGTAAGTACAGTTGTTACCTGGATGTGTCTGCGACACTCCTTGAAGCCCTGGGCCAGCCTGGTGACCACATCTTTATGGTCATCCAGCAGCTGCTGCACCAGTTTACAGAAACGAGCATCTGCCTCCTGATCGTTAATCTGAGGAATAGAGGGGCACGCTTCATGTCAACCCTTTGAAACTTGATGTTAACTGTAACTGTTTTAGAAACAGACATGTAATTGGCTTTAAATATATTTGATCATTTGTTTAAAAGCAAAGAGTCTCTTGTTTGCTGATTTCTACGTTCAGGTTGGTTATCATTCAAAAAATTACAATACCAGTAGTCTTAAAGTGATGACAATACCAATAGAGTACTGCATTTGATATCTTTTTTTCCCCTCTCCATGTTTGATCCTTCTGGATTTTATGCATTTAATTTTTTTCAGATGCCAGAGACGTTTCACACTATCAAACTCTTTAAAAAAGTATCTCAGTATCCCGAACAATTAAAAACTGTGCTAGACTTCACCACACCACAGACTGCATGGATTGTAGCTACTGCGGTAGTGAGTCAATCACAAGGTGCATTTAACTGAGGAATACTTGCAGTGATTGGCTGCGAGCAAAACCATAAAAATAGTCTTCTTTTCCCCTGTGTCGGTTACAAAAAGGATCCAATGCAAGGTATCTTAAAGGTATCCCGTAATGATACACAATCATACCACTGTCACTTTTTCCTTTAAAAAAAAGAAAAAGAAAAAAAGAAATACTGTTCATGCAGTAATCATTTCCACATGTTTCTACTTTGCTGTGTCTTTTCTATGGCAGTAAGTTGCAGTCAATGGAACACTTTCTGGATGCATCCCAGTGTATCAAAAGGCATAGCAATTAGAAAAATCTGAAAAAAGTGAATTTCACTGACGGTATCTTAAAGATGATACTGTTGAAAAGAGAGAGATGGTGCTTGAATTAGGGCTGTGAAAATGTACAATATGAATACATCATAATTAACCATGTGAGATATTACAGTATGAGTAACTGCACCACCTCTCAATGTGGTTTAGTCTGCCTTTATTAGTTCATCAGATACTTCTACATGTACAGTAAGAAACAAACAGAAACAGATGTTTGCCTCAGTTTCTACAGAACAGAGCACAAAACATGTGCAGCGGGTCTGTCATCACATGTGCTAAGACCAAAAACACATTTGTCTCATTTGACAAGAGGTAGCTGAAGAGGACCGACCCACATTCCACCCTGAAAGTGAGCCGACCCTCAGATTAAGACTGCACACGCTATCAGCGTCGTTATCTCAAAACAGAGAATTACCTTTATTAGAAGCTGGATGAAATGAACAGAAAGTCAAAGTAATAAAAATACAAAATCCAGATTAGTGAGCATGAAACTCAATGAATAAATAACCCTAGAACTAACCAATTTGTAAACTGTCCTGTCAGCGCTGATTAAATAACCAAACCCGTTAATCTACCTCGACTTCTTACATCACTTTTATTGCTACCTTTTGCATGTAACATTTCATGCAGCAACTCTAGGCGTGTGCAACATTTGTGTAATGTGAAGGTAAGGTGAATGTATAATAGATCACCTTAACATTCACTTTTAACAATGATTCAATAGACAGCTGGACTGTTTTGCTGGGCGCTCATTAGCCCTCAGAGAAAACAGTCGCACAGCAGAACCAGTTTACCAAACCGAGGAGTAAATGTCTGAAACTTTGCAGCAAGAAATCAATTCAAATTTCAAAGAAGCAAAATGGCAAAACAACCTTCTTTCCAGACTGCTGCACAATATTTCACAATTAATCAAAGACACTGTTGGGAATAGATTTATTATTTAAGTAATCCAAATGGTAAAAAATACGAAATATAAGATTGATCCGGCTTGTCAAACAGGAGGATTTGCATCTTCACTTTGTTTATTAATAACTGTAAAAAAAAAAAAAAAAGTATTTCATTTAACTGTAGACTAAATTTCTTTTTGGTGGATTTCAATCAGACCAAAATCCCACATGTTCAGATGTCACTCGTGGCTTTTTATTCAATTGATTTAATGCAAAACATATAGGGAAAAACAGCACTGTGGTTCTGGGCATTTGGATTGGCTTAGCACTGAACAGTTACACATGCAGGCAAATGTCCTCACAGAAACTCTTCCTGTTTATGATACCAAGTAAATGCTGAACTTGAACTTATGACCCCACCCGTGTGTGTGTGTGTGTGTGTGTGTGACTGTGTGTGTGTGTGTGTGTGTGTGACTGTGTGTGTGTGTGTGTGTGTGTGTGTGTGACTGTGTGTGTGTGTGTGTGTGACTGTGTGTGTGTGTGTGTGTGACTGTGTGTGTGTGTGTGACTGTGTGTGTGTGTGTGTGTGACTGTGTGTGTGTGTGTGTGTGACTGTGTGTGTGTGTGTGTGTGTGACTGTGTGTGTGTGTGTGTGTGTGTGTGGGACACTCACCGCGGGAAAGTCACTGACCATGTGGTAGGCTCTGATGTACAGTTCATGCTGTAAAGGAGGGACAGAAGCTGTAGTTAGACTGAGTTTCTGTGATTGTCTATCCAACCATTATGCATCAACCCCTAGGACCTGCCCCTGACTGGGCCCCACAGGATTCCTGACAAGTTCACATGTGTGTTACGTTTCAGGATCCTTCTACAAGATGAATTCTCTGTGTTACCAGCAACGCTGAACAACGCCTCACCAAATAATAAGCTTTACACAAAATCAGGATATGTGAAACGGTTGAACATCTTCTTCAACCAATTGTCTTTTTGTGAAAGAAAAGCTGACAGAGCAACACTGCCATAACAATAAGTGCACACAAAAGGAACTGCTTCTTATGTAATTTGCAGAGAAGCTCAGCGATACCAGACTGGGAGGAATCTAGGTGAAAGTTCATCGACGACACACACGCAGAGGCGGTGAATTGGATATGAAGGGACTGCAGGCAAGACCTGACACAGAGAGAGAACTCTGTTCCCACATGGAGGCCTTGGAGAAAGGCGAGAAATATCATATATAAAAATATATATGATATCACTTCACAGCGTGTGCTGACCACTTTATGGGTTTCATCAGCTGCGGTTTTGAGACATCACTGCATGAGGGAGTTTCAAGGAATTCTGCTTGCTCAAAATAGCATTTGAAAATCTCAACAGCAACATGTCATTCCAGGAAGAGGCCTGGTCGCTCCGAGTATTCCAGTGTCAACTGACTTACACCCAAAAGAACAGTCCCCATGAAAAGTGTTCAAAATAGGAAGTGTTTAGACACATCAACAGATTTTTTTAAAAACCACTCAAAAGATAGTGTAGTCCTTACGTGTCTCCATTTCAAACAAGAGGAGAGGACCACTCCCGTATTTTGTTGTGGCTATGAGAAAAATCTGATTATAACAAAACGGGTGAATCAGTCAAGTTATCTTAGATCACTTCTATGTTGGAACGTAAGGACAAATCTGTTCATACGACAGGTCCACACATGAAGCCAACTGGGAGCAAACTATTTTTTGTGCATGTTGTGGATTGATACTATTACGTTTTGCCACTAAAGTACAATCTAGAAGGGCATGACAATGACAAAGCAGAACAATCCTACACGTCTGTTTAGCTTGTCTGGACCATGGCCAAGTTTTACAGAAATCACCTTATCTCACACTGTTAAAAAAAAAGAGTGGGAAAAAATCCTGGATCCACTCCTTTATCAAGATCTACAGCAAGGTTTAATGGGTTCTTTTCTGATGTGCCACTATTGGTTTTGTTTTTTTATCTTTGCAGCAGTTTTTGCAGAATCATTCCGACAAACAAAACCACTAATTAACTAGAATGCTACTTAGCAGAGGCCAGACAATCCCACACATTTGTTTAGCTTGGTCCATGCACCACACCTCCACTAAGTTTTGAGGAAATAAGTTCAGTATCAGATTTTGCGTGATTGAAAATGTTTAAAAACATCCTCCCTCACAATGTTGAAGTTATTTAAAAATCCTGGATTTACACCAAAATGTAATTTGTTCTTGCCTGACCCATGCCCTCTCCTTATCTTACAATGTTTAAGAAAATGGAGAAGATTCCTTGATCCATGGCTTCATCCAGACCTGCACCTAAATTTAATGAGTTCTTTCCTGGCCCATGTCCCGTCCTTCCATTACGTTTTGCGGAAATCCTTCTCCTTTCAGTCTTTTTGTACATCCATGCTAAGAAACAAACCAAACAACAAACAAACAGGCCTGGCACTCAGCAGAGGCCAAACAACCCTACAGGTCTGTTTAGCTTGGCTGGTCCATGTCCTAGCCCTCCACTAAGTTGTGAGGAAATCAGGTCATTATCGGTGTTGAAAAATTCCCTCTCTCATAATGGTGAGAAAGTTACACAACATTTTCTGGATCTGCCCCAACATGTAATGGTTCTTGTGTGACCCATGCCCTCTGCTTCCACTAAGATTCATTTATCATGTAATCCTGCCAGCAAACCAACCAACCAACAAACCGTCACAGGTGAAATCATAACCTAGAAAATAAAAGAGCTGCAGTGACTAGAGTGGCTGTTACTTTTCAACCATAGTTTGAGCCTTTAAATGATATTGATGATCGTTATTATCCCAATGTTGATCTAATTCTCTGAGGTTATGAATGTAACTATGACTTTTGAGTCCTAATCTTCATAGTAATATTTTTGAAAAGGCAAAAGAGCCATCTGGAGATAACATATTCCACAAACATCCACCAAAGGCATCAGTAAATCCTCCATTCCTTTGGTGAGACTGGAGTGGTGGATATGGTTTTGGATACATGCTATAGAGAAGATGATCAAGCTTCAGAGCCACCTTAAAATCATCTTTCCATGGAAAACTCAAAAAATACAATTTGTAAAAAAACAAAAACAAATATAAAAAGGCAAAACTACTTGTGGTGAATTTATGTATGTTATGTTTATTTAGTTTGCAAGATTTGCTGTGGACAAGATGACCACCATTCAGTCACCTAAAACAACATATTTCCATGGAAAGCACACAAAATAAAATTAGTACAAAATTCAAAATATCAATAGTCAAAAGTATGTCATATGGTTACTGTATGTGTACATTTTGAGTACACATAGTTTACAAGATATGCTCCAGACCAAAAATATTACAGACTATTTATAGATCCCCCAGTCATTTCCATGTCGGGGGATATTAAGGTTTTTTTTGTTAATCATCATTGAAATTCTTTATGTGCAAAATTCACTTTGTCATTCCCTGCACTTGTTAAAATAAGAACTTGCCTTATCAGTTAGGAATCATGTCACATTGACCCAAATACTGAAGGTGACGTCTGCTGCAGCCACAATTACACTGTACTCTGCAAACGGGGGGGGGGGGAATTGTTGTATACAGCTCTCCACTGTCAGACCACTGTGTTTTTGTTTGAGGCCCATGATGAACCTGATGTATATGAAATATAGTATTGTATTGTATTTCCCCAGGGACTGTAAAGGCTGCCCACTGCTCCTCAGGGATGGGTCAAATGCAGAGAAAGAATTTCCCCACGGGGACAATAAAGTATAGCTTATCTTATCTTATTGTGTATAAAAAATATGTTTTTGTGAGCGGGAAGGCCACAGGCTGAAACATTCCGTATACGTCACGCGTTGCTGAAGTTTTGACCTCTTCCTTCAGTACCACCATAAACACAGGCTGGTAAGCCATCCAATAATCTATGCAAATCCTTTCAGACAATGAGCTGCTTCTCGTTCTGCACAGCAATTGTCATGGTCTGTATTTTCAATGCGTGGCTACAAGACGCAACTCTTCTATCTCTCCAGTTGAGTGCATTGCCCAAAGACATCTGGGGCGGAGGTTTTAGATGCCGACATGCTCTACTTCCTGAGCCACACAGGCCCCCTTAACACTATGAACAACAGAGGTGGCAGCTGTGTGAAAGGACCTTAAAGGCAGCATTTCCTTCCCTTTGTACAAAGTTCAGCCACAATCCTCCAGTCTTGTGGCCCAGCCGTCACTTTCTTATTGTAGAATCTGCCGCCGGGCCGATGCCCCCTCTCTGTATGTCTAGCTCCTCACTCTAGTCGGGGGCAATGCTGCATGCGAGTGTTGTGTTCTTACCACTTGCAGAATGGTGGGGTTGCAACCGATGATGAACGGCAAACTACGGAAGCCCTTGATGCGATGGGCGATTCGCACAGGCAACTCCTTGTGTAGGTACTTGGCACTGCTCTGAGATCACACACACACACACACACACACACACACACACACACACACACACACACACACACACACACACACACACACACACACACACACACACACACACACACACACACACACACACACACACACACAGAGAGATAATAGGGAAAAGTAAGTAGATAAGGTATGATGCAAACCAATCCTTTAACATAGACCTGGCAGCTGTTTCAATTCAAATATTTACCAGGATGTGGTGTCCATCAGGAGACTTCCCAGAATACAGCAGGGTTGCTAAAGTCAGTCGCATTGAGGCCTGGGGAGACATTAACGTGTTCAATCACAATCAGAGTCACAACTGCAGGTCATCTCAGTAAAACATTATGCTTTACTTAACAAACATTCTCTGCTAACTTGCCTTCATCAGAGTGGTGCCGTCATGTGATGAATATATCACCGTAGATACCACGAAGCTTTGTCACATTATTCCTTCAAAAATACTATTTACAAAAATATCACTTAACTATAAATGCTTTACTATGCTTTTCACTTCATCCCCGAGCAAATACACGTTTTCATCTCATTTATCAATGGGTAAAGGTTGGATATCCATTTTCAAAACAAGTGAAGAAATTCTATATTCTTTCAACATGATTATTCAGATTACGTTTTCAAAGATAGTGTGTTTAATCGCCTAAATCCCTTATTTATTTATTTTTTTACAAATAACTGACTAACAAAGCCCATCTATGTTTTTCACATCAAACCAAGGACAACACCTCCAGTTGTTCTCAAAGGAATCCTGTTAATAGAAAGCCCACATACTCGAGTACATTCTACAGAATCCGTGTCAAGTCTAATACCTCATTTAAGCGTCTCTGGTTTCAAATGCACAGTTTCACATTCGTTACTGATGGGGACACTTAAAATATCTTCCCTTCTCATTGATGAATATAGGTCCTAAGTGCACATATATTTTCTACTCCTGCTCATACCATACCAGGGTTTCAGTCCCGATATAGAAACATTCTTAATACTTACTTTTTTAGAAACATAAACGTATTTCTGTAAATACTTCTTTTTTTGTTTTTACATTTGATAAAAGAAGCAAACGTTTTCAATTTTACCTGAGTGTGGCTCTACAGATTGAAAAGGTAAAAGGCTGGCAAAAAAATATTACTGTTCATTCTCCACGACCATCCACTGCAATCTTATTTTTGCCCTTTTTATCCTATTAAGCATCTTGTGACCCCCCCCCCCCCCAGCCCCTGGTTGGGGACCACTGCAGCACATTACTGTGTTAATAATATAAAGTATTTTCATATCTTCTTTTCTTCTTAGCATGCTTGTATTTTTGTTATTTATTTGTTGTTATTTTATTGTTTTTATTGTGGTATACCATTCTTGCCAGACACTGCTGCTAGTTATATGTTTTATTGGACTTTCACCATCACTTTATTGTTATTGCTGTGGTTGCTATCATATATTGTGTATCTCTCTAGCCCATATGAAAGTGAATTCAGGGTATTGCTGCTGAAAGCTCAGTCAGTTTTCCTTGAATTAACTACTGCTGATGAAAAGTCACAAGGCAAAAACTGCAACTGTCTGCAATTAGGCCGTTTGAGGTTTTTGAGATTATTAGTTATATGCATGATAACAGTTCCACTCTGCAGTAACTCCACCTTCGCTGAACAGTGTTGTTTATGACTTTCCTTGCATATTAAGTTTTTGCTTAATACGCATCCCATTGCCAATTCCACTGCGTAAATGCTACATTCTTCATTTGTAGTTGACAATTTTGTAGTAGGGTGGTGTTTTGTTACAGTATTTGAAGAAAACAAGCATCTGCAAATTCCTTCCTCGTTTTACTATGAAGAATTACTATTGACGTTTGTTTTTCTGAGTAAGAGAGCTGTTCGACAGATGGTAAGCAGATGAAAAACCACTGAGGCATCATGAAAACTCACTTGAAGAGTGGGAGGGAGAAAAAAAAGTCTGAGGGAGGTGGACGTGACCTTAAGTTTACACTTAATGGATAAGAGCTACCCATGTTTGGGTACCTCTTGAATACTGTACACCTTGAATACTGTAGCTATTGAACACCTTGAATACTGTAGCTATTGATTAGACCTTCAATGCTAATTCCTGTACATTTGTATGACAGATAGAACTATACAAAAGGTTACCACAGCCATAACTGGCTTTAAGTTTGACAAAAAATAAATATAATTAATTTATTGATTGATAAAAATGATTTGGTAAATAAAAATTCAATTCAGGAAGCAATGTGCAAGACCGTCTATTTTTTCAAACATTTACAATAGGCAAAATATTATAACATGAAGCTGGAAAGTCAGTTTCAACTGGACCTCCATCGCACCATCAAGTCTCTTGCTGTAACTTCAATTGGTAAATCTTCAGATATACATACTTTAGTTCAAAACACTTATTTTTTTGGACATCTTTTCTTTGTGAGTCAACATCTGAGACATCTAAACAATTGGGGTGGTAGGATTTTCGACATATAAATTTTGTTTTGTTCGAGATTACCATAAACCAGTTAGCAAACAAAATGATCTAATCAACAACAGTAATGCTGCCTTCAATTCCCCCTTCTCATATCAGTAAAATAGAGGTCAAAATGTAACGTAGCGGGCTTGGTGATTTGGGCTTGATTTGGATTATCAAAAATATGTAATGGTGCAACAATGACATGATAATGTCATAAAATAACACATCGAAAAGTAAGTTGGCTAATGTTAATTGCATTTTAACTTGACGTACGTTGTATGTTCCGTTTTGCTTCTTTTAAATAAATATTCCATGATTTATATTAACCGCACGTATTTCTTTTTCCTGATCTCTGTCCAGCTTTTTCCAAGCTGGAGAGAGAAGTTAATTCCTTTTCTCAAGTAGTCCAAAGCAGAAACTTAATTCAGCCAGTTGGCTTTGACCACTAACGTAGAACTGTCGTCGAAGTGGAGAACATCGTAATTACTATCTTTTCAGTGTCCTTGAACTCAGCAGAAACCTCGCTAACGCTAGCATTACTATCGAGCTACAGCTAGCTTACATCATAGTTGCTGCAGAAGTGGGACCACGGATTCAGAATGTATCATTGACAAAACGTGAAATTCGTACCTTTTCAGCGGAAACGTCAATTGCAGACTGGTTGTAAAACGATGTAACACTCTTCGACCGCTCTCTCGCCAACTCTGAAAACCCCTGCATCGAGGACGTAGACCGAAATCTGTTGCTCGTTGTGCTTGACATCGGCGTTACTGTTTTGGTGAT
This sequence comes from Chaunax sp. Z400, assembly GCA_037577475.1. Lineage (NCBI taxonomy): Eukaryota > Metazoa > Chordata > Actinopteri > Lophiiformes > Chaunacidae > Chaunax > Chaunax sp. Z400. Next base: position 4,784,183 of record CM075201.1, read on the forward strand.
GGGGGCCAGCAAGAGGCTGCCAAGCCCCGTTTTGGCCCTGCGGGTAGCACCGCTCAGCATCTCCACCGCTATGGCCGCCAATATCGGACGCATTTGGAGACGAGCTGTGTGTGAACAGGGCGGCCCTGTTCATATACGAGCACTAAATTCTAGTGTCGTTGAGAGGCCATGGGGTCCGCGTTATAATGGTGCACAAAGGCACGTATCTAAGTACAGTAGAGAACGGGTACAGAAAGGGCTTTATGCGTATTGGTCCATGACAGAGAGCGCTGGGGCGACGACATGACAGCTAAACCAATCAGTTTGTCAGAGGCGGGGCGACACTGCATGTTACCTCAAGCAGTGGGATTTCTCACTGATGACCACCAGGGTCGCTGTTACCTTTCAATTGTAATCTTCCCTGTCTTCTTCTACTTCTGTCTACTTTCTTGTCAATTGCATCCTTGGAAAATGGCTGCGTCCATCGGATTAGCATAGCATTTATTTTTTAGAGGTCCTGTTATGTATTTTTCCTTAAAGCTGTTGTGTATAGGTTTGGCTCGATATGTCAGATAAAGAGGTTGAAAAAGGGAAGGAGAGTCCCCGGGAAAAAGGTTACAAGACACCCGGGCTGAGGGGCGCACAGACAACCACACTGTTCCGAGCTGTCAACCCTGAACTCTTCATAAAACCCGTAAGATTCATAACACTGCAGCTAGCCTCCTCCTAGCTAGTACATCGTAGAGCCTGCACTGCCCCCAAAATATACCTTCTAATCATTTAGTGTCGTTCTTGTATAATTTAGCTTTTGAACCCGACGTATGTTCTGTTAAAATTGTCTAATTTTTTTCAGTATTTTTTTCGTATTATGTTTATGGGTAGAGATAAATTACATCTAAACACTCATCTCTTTTATAGAAAAGACATACAATCACATACAAGAAAATAAAACAATATTCTACAAAAAAACAGATTGTAACATTGCCTGCTCCAAGTTTGCCTTGTTCAAGTATAGAAATGTTTAATAATTAAAGACAAAGGAAAAATCTCTATGTTGTGTAAGCGTTAAAGTTAATTCTTTACCTTGGAAATGCTAGTTTGACAAAATAATCTTGCTTTTTCGGGAGATTTTAATGACATCCCACAATTTTCATTAACAGGAAAGCCAGGTGTAGAACTTGAATTAACGTTTTCTTAATGCCATTGTGTGTCTTCACAAACATGCTACGTTCATTGGAAGGAGTTCTTAAACAGTCTAGTACACCTTTGGCAATGGGCTCTGATCCTGACCCCATTTTATAAGGTGTCACAAGAATAAACTGGCACTTGGCTCAAAGGTTAACCTGAGGCTAGATATAAACAGTTACAACAAATATCTAATGGTGGCTAATTGTGGATGAAATATGATTGTTTCACTCGCACAGAATCAGAATCCCCTCTAAATCCTGCAATGTAACAAAAGCTGTGATGTTTTGCAGAATAAACCAGTGATGGCTTTTGGGCTGGTGACCATCACCTTATGTGTGGGCTACCTGGGCTACATGCATGCAATGAAAGAAAATGACCAGCAGCTGTATGAGGCCATCGACAGTGAAGGAGAGAGATACATGCGGAGGAAGACTTCCAAATGGGACTGATGACACAACATGACAGTGTGTGTGTGTGTGGTGATGCACTGTAAGGACAGAGTGAATTAAAACCTGATTGAATTTAAACGTTTTCCATCTCTAATTGTCTCCATTAACCTGTGTTTTAAGTACAACTACTGGGCTTTCTCCAATCTGTTAATACAACAGGCATTTCCACTCAAAGGCAAGCAACTACACTATAAATAAATAAAAAGCAGGTGTGATGTTCAGTGTGATAAGTATCATGCTTTTCTTTGTTTGATATAATTGTAAATTGAAGCTTTTTGGATTTTGGACCATTGGTTAGAAAATATTTGAAGATGTTACTTTGAGATGTGCATTAATCACTTAATGTACTGATAAATTAAAAGGTTATTGTTATATTAATGGATAATAAATTGTCATTATTTGCAGCCCAAACTGCACAATTCGTAGAATAAATGCCCAACTTTATCCTGAAAGTTAGCGGTCCAAGCAAATTAATTGGGAGTCTTTGAAAATAGGTGGGGCAGAACCTTTACTATTTATTAGTAGAGAATGAATGAGTATATCTAGGGCTAAATTATCTCAAGTATGTGGTCTCTGGTCCTTTCAAAGTGGTGCTGTTGCACATTTTAAAATCACAGTTTCACTGAGAAAAATATCAGAAATAAAACTATTAAAAATGTATCAGTCGTATTAAACATACTGGTGGAACGAGTAAAAATAATGGGGGTTTTTTAAACTGCCTTTTGCCACATACTGTAAGTCAGTCATTGTGTCAATTAACAGGCAATTAGACCTTTTAACAGGCTTCATGTGGAGGGTTACTGGAACTACAGCTGTGGAGCTGAAATCAAAAACATCATCACATACAGACATTGCTGTTTTATTAAAGAACATGAATTAATTCCAAAACAGCTGGGGAAAAAATGCAATGTGATCTTCATACAGTACATCTGTTAGGTCAAAGGAGGATGTCAATGTTGCTCCACTATTTGGCTTTCTCCTCCTGTAGAGAGAGAAAAAAGGCAATTCTGTGGTCAAACAGGTCTAGTAGTCTTTCATAGCGAACAGGTGTCAGTTGCTTTGTTGTAGCTTGAATATTTTGGGTCTGCAAGTTGGAGCATGAATAAATGACGAAAAAAAAATGAAGAGGAACATAGTAAATTCTGCTGGAGGAGTACATTGAAACTGGCAGTCATTGCTATCCCATGAGTTTATTATTAGAAAATAGAAGAAACCTCTTAAGCTAAGGATTTACAGTCTATTTCAATGCTTAATAAATGTGTCCAAGATGATACCTTGATGACATTAGCCAGCTCCTGCAGTGTTTGTTCAAATCGGGCCTCCATACCCTTCAGGTTCTCGGGTTTGACGATCTGCTTTTGAATCCCAGGGCTACCTGCTTCCACCACCATCTGGAGGAAGTTATTCTCCTGTACATGAAAAAATTTAATTTGCTATTTCTTTTAATAAATATTTACAGTGATCATTTCAATGTCCACTTCTCTCACACATACGGTATGTAATTATATCTATATAGGTGGAAGTGTTTCACCTGCACTCCTAGCAGAAATGTAAAAGCCAGGCCTGCTTTCCCTGCTCTTGCTGTTCTTCCAATCCTAAACAAAAACAGTGAAGTCAGGAGAAAGTCAGAATGCAGTGTGATGGAGCTACACTGCACAATATGGAGGATTAGCTATAGTCTGGATTTTTGACAAAAATATCATTTATAGTGTCTAAGAAACCCTAGACAGCAGTTTGTTTGAGGGACAGCTCACCTGTGAATGTATGTCCTGATGTACTGTGGTGCATCATAATTCACAACACATTTGACCCCGTCGATATCAATGCCTCTGGCAGCTGCGTCTGTGCTGATCAACCTTTACAGTGATATGTCAATTTAATTCATATAATATAACATAATATAATATAAAAGACAGAGGTGCACAAACTCACAGTTGGATCTTTCCTTGTTCAAATTCCTTTAGGGTTTTCTTTCTCTCACCAGGTGAGAGTCGGGAGGAGAACTCAGCAGCCTGAATTCCACCAAAGAGCTGCACCAGGAGGTAAAGTCTAAGGAGGAAAATACATTTAGATCATGTTTGAATAGTCTAAAGCACTTAATATATACACAAAATGGGTTTAATGACTGTTGTGTTGTCCAACCTGTGTGCAGTCTCTCTGGAGTTGGTGAAACAAAGGATGGGGCTCAGCTTCATCCGTAGGATGAAATGGAGGATGAGGAGAGGCTTTTTGCTTAATGTACAGGGCACATAATACTCCTAAAAGCAAAAAGATACATAAACAAAGTTTCTAATGATCACAGTCAGAACCCACAGTTTTCTGCACTTCCATATGTGCCTGAGCGCCATCTTGATCCATCTCATACCGTCAGGCCTTGAGGGAAGTTGAACCGGTCTTGTTTCTGGGCGGTGTTGCTGCTGCTGGTGTTGGCCTGACTGTGGATGGAGCTGAATAGTCTGGGCTGGTGGAGGCCTAGCTGCTGCAGCTTCTCTGGGTTCTGTGTAAGTGTGGCAGAAAACAGCAACTTCTGCAGCGGCATCTGAGGTGGAGACAGACTGAGAGGACACATAAAATAGATATATAGAGTACTATAATTCTAAAGCTCTATCTAGCTCATAGTCTACAGCTGCACTGCCCTGAGTCACACGAGTAACTGGTTTACTACTCACATAACTAGATCTAAGATCATGGATGTTTGAGTAAAATCTTGTTAAAATATTTGGATACAGTAAAGTAAATGTCTGATATCCTGCCACAGGTCAGATTTCTTCCCTATCCACTGAAGTGACTTCGTAGGTTCATGTGTCAACACAGACTCACCTGGCTGCTGTCACATATGCTGGCTCAGCCCGCCTAAAGATGGACACGGCCTCTGGTCCACTTCCTGATCTGTACACAGCCTTCTCCACCTGACTAAGCCAAGACTGGTGCATGCTGTCAATCATTCTGTCAGCCTCATCTATAATCTGGGATGAATGACAGAGCATCCATTTAAGTAAACAAATTAGCAGATGGCAGAATTCAATGTCAATTATATCTGCTGAGTAATATTGTAATATTGCTTTAATTTACTAGGTTTATAAACTCACCAGAAACCTGAGGTATTTCAGACAAAAGCCTGAATTCTTGTTGATGTGATCAACCAGTCGACCTGGAGTAGCAACAACAATGTCTGCTAAACTGCGTGTCATGCCCCCTCTGGAGAAAAAAATTAGAATAACAATGAGAGTTTTTATTTGACCAAGTACTGTACAAAGATAAAGCCATGATCTGATATTTATATTTTTTCCTTATACAGCCACAAATTTAAAGCTCTTCTTTGGAGAATGTCAGAATTTCTTAAACTTTGGCGCCCCTGGTGGTAGTACAGAAAACGACACCATCTAAACTAAATAATAAGTCCTCTAATAATAAACAAATGCTCTTTTGTCATTTCATGTAAAATAAGAAACAGGATGAGTTTACAAAAGGTGTTGAATTTCTATGTGACATTTCAACACCAAAGCAAACAAATCTGTGAAATAAAGAACATTCAGACCCTCAGAAGCTTTTATGAAAGCCCTCATGCCTCCTGAACAGTTGCTGAAGCTCTCCTATTATTATGAACCTGTGCTCACCTGCATTCTGAAAGGGAAGCCTGCTCTGCAGCAAAGGACTTCTGACCAGCCAGCATCACCACCTTCAGAGTGGTTCCCTCAGCGTATGACGTGAACACTTTGCAAACCTGTACAGGAAAGCATATCAGCTGAGCATTGTCAGTAAATGGAGTAAACATGACTGGAGTGAGTGATCCAGACTTTGTTGTTAAAGGTTCTGACCTGCTGGGCAAGCTCTTTGGTGGGCAACACAGCCAAAGCCCGGACTTCACAGACCACCCGCTTCATCAGCACCTGACAGTAGAGAACATCATTATTTCATCACATGTAGCAGAGGAGAGAGAGAGAGAGAGAGAGAGAGAGAGAGAGAGAGAGAGATATATATATATATATATATATATATATATATTTATATACTGCATGCACTTCTTGCTCAAAGGTACTTTAAAGAGATGTTGGGTGGCTCACCTGTATGACAGGTATGACAAATGCAAGAGTCTTGCCACTGCCTGTTGGTGCAGACACGCAAATATCTCTGGGCTTGTAACCGCCTCGCCCAATCAGCAGCCCCTGCAGCGCGCTTTCCAAGATGGCCGGGATGACCTCCTTTTGTACTGTGCAAAGGTCACAGGATTCTTCACAACTTGTATTTCTCATGTAGCAATAGTTTGAAAACTTTTCAAATCACATCTCTTCATAGTGAATTTTTCAACCACCATGCCTACACCCACCCACACATGCACCCTTTAAAAATGATCAAGTAAAAAATACTGATGTGAATATATGAACTAACAGTAATATTAGGTGAAATATTACAGGTCTATTCTCAGTCTCTGAGAACTTTGGAAGCCTGCTGCTGTATACACAAATCACTGCAGCCTCTTATTACCTGGAAAAAGGTGCTGAATTCCATTATTTTGTAGTTTTTTCACGAGCTGAGCAGAAAGTTCTGGGATGTCAGAGATGGGAACCAAGTTGCTTTTAATGTCTCTGTGAATCACATCAGGCTGAGCGAGCCACTGAGGCAGGACTCTGTGGACCTGTGAACAGAAGAACACACACACTGTGGATAAATATTAGTGGTACTGGTGACCCCTGACCTTTTTGAATCATTAAAACAATCACTGTACCTTTTGGACAGGTTTGTTCTCAAATCCTCCCAGAACTGTGAATCCAGTTGGAGCAGAATTATTCCCTGTGGTTTGGTTTGGTGTGTCATTTTCTCTCTTTGCTTCCTTCTCTTCACCTCCTGTGTCCTCCTGTCCATCTTCTCCAGTCACATGAGTGTCCGCAAGACTTTTAACTGAAGTGCCTAAAGTACACAGACAGAAAATGTCATCATCTCAAGTATACTTTTATTATGCAGATGGTATCGACATTCCAGACAGAGCATAACAGATCATAACTAGACAGCAGTGATTGCGAAATCACTGATTAGAATCTCCAGTACTTAAAAACATACTTTAAATGCTACAGTGACTAGAGTAGCTGTTACTTTTCAACCATAGTTTGAACCTTTAAATAATATTGATGATTGTAATCATTACTATATTGAGCAAATCCCCTTAGGTTATAAATGTAACTGTGACTTTTAAGTTCTAATCTACACAGTGATGATTTTGAAGATACACAAGTCATCTGGAGATGACATATCACCCCCACACCCTCCAAATATCTATGATATTCAGGTGAGGTGAGGATACTGAAAGGCAACACCCACCCCAGAGACAGCCTGTTTCCTCTGCAGTCATCTGGCAAAAGCTACAGGAGTACTTGTTGCTGCAATACCCATAAACATAACATCTTATTTTCTCAGGCTGTGAAAATCAACAATTCATCCTTTGCACTCCACTATAAAAATATAATATTAATTTTGAATTAAGTGTTTGATTATTTATTTTATTTTAGGCGATTTTGGTGTCACATTAATACTCCATATTCATTCAGATATTATGATTCTGAAGTCAAATGAGTTTTTTCCCTGTAAAGAAAGGCGAACTGTCTGATAATGACTCGTACGACACATCTGGAACACTCATGAATTACAATCATACTGAAGAGATGGCGTTGAGTGGTGAAGTTACAAACTGCAAACGCCTCACCTTACCCTTGCAAGCATGTAGGAAAACCTACAGCGGCCAATAAAAAAAAAAGAAATTCAATTAACACATAGTATTTCATCCTTATAGCCAGTGTTTGATTTGTCCATTTTGGGCTACTGTAGAAACGTGGGCATAGTCCATGGAAGAGGACCCATTCCCTATGCAGATATACAGAATATGGCTTATTCTAAGGTAACAAAACTATAATGATTTTTAATTTCAGGTGATTATAAACAAAATAGAAACATGAACTCTATTCAATAAAAGTAATATGTATTACATTTCTCCCAATAAAATCCTAGACAGTGGACCTTTAAATCACTTGTCCGATTCTTCTCCTTTCATAGAACAAATTGTGATTTGATCCATTGTTTATACAAAAATATTCATTATTACAGCCTTAAACGAAGAAGTCTGTAATGTGGCAAACCTGTACAAAGTACATAATGTTGAAGTTATCTCAAACATATCTTTGGCATTTCTATACTACAATTTCTTGCTATTTAAGTAGCAACCCAATTGGCCAAGGTACTTTGTTTGTTGGGCTCTTGAAAAGGCACAAACATAACAGTGAAGGAAAATTATATCATCAATCATATGAATGATATATAAATATAACGCTCATTCTGGTGACAGCAGGTGAGTGCATGCAAGAATAAGGCCATACCTGACGGATCCTTCTTTTTCCTCTGTTTCACATTTTCACCTGCTTTGTTCTTCTTTTTCGTTTTGATGGTTTCATCTTGGTTATCAGAGTCAGAGACACATAAAGGCTCTACTTCTAATTTCCTCTTTTTGTGGTGTTGAGGCTCTAGACTGCAGTCCTTGTCAACTTTTCTTTTCTTTTTGAGCTGCTGTTTTTCTGTCTGTTTTTCAGGTGAGTGTTTTCTCTGTTCTGTCAAACTCTGTTTCTGCTTCTCTTTTGCCTTCTGCTGCAGTTTAGCCAGTAACACCTGAGACCGAGACTCCTTAGAGACGATCCTGTCTTCTTCATCTCCAAGGTATCTGTGGGCCACATAACGGAATACAAATTCTTCAGTCCACTTCTTCCATAAAATCACAGCACAGCAGCTTTTTGTAAATTTAGTTGCTTGTGAACTTAGAGTTATACTGGTCTATTTACATTTTTGCTAAAAAATTAACTACTAACTATTCATCTAAATTACTGTGACTACTAGATGACAGATGATTAAAAAAATAAAAATAAATTAAAAACTTACAACATAAATTAAAAAATCACAAAACAACAAACATTTTTTCAATTGCTTTGTTGATGAAACTGTATGAATTCTATTGTTAGTATAAATCTGTCAGTTCAAATGATTTAATATCCAAAATAACAAGTTTTACCATGTTATTGATGTCACCCAAATATAGTTTGTTTCTCAACTTATAACTCGACTACATTTAGAAATCCAAGGCCACTTAGCACGGTGACAGTGCTGCAATAAAAGAAAAGATCAATAATGTAAAGTAGTAAAGAAAATAAGCTTACCTGTTCACAAGAAATAGAGACATTTTAACGGTACGTTTTTGTATACTTTTCAGCTATTCGGCATTAGGATGTTAATAACACTAAATATCAATTAAGCCCGTCAAGATTCGTAAACAGCATTGTTTTTTTAAAGTACTTTAAACACTCAACTTGGACTCAACTACAGAGATCACCACAATCTCATGTGTTTTGCAAATTGTAATTGGCGCAGATTGATGACGTAGCTCAAACTAGTCGCAGTTTTTTCGTCACTAGTCGGGCGCAACCACACATAAACTGATTTTTTCGCAATTAAAATGGTTTTGGAGTTAATTTTTATATATGAGCTATTGGATAGCCGGTAAAATAGTTTTAGAAATTGCACAATCGCAACTAAAACCGATCCTACCGATTTTCAGGGTTGCTTGAGGATGGATCGGTCCTTCCGATGACGTTGACCAATCAACAAAGTGTAAGAAATTTTAAACCAAAGAAGGAGGGAGTCTGTTCGAGGCCGCTCGCTGTTAATCATATCGCTATCATTGATAAAGGATGTATTAATTTGCGTCTTTTGGGTGACTTTCAGAAATAAAAATGACAGCAGAAGAGTCGGCTGTTAAAGTCTGTGTTCGTGTTCGTCCGCTTATTGCGAGGTAAGTTGATAGACAACAGCCAGGAACTGTTTTAGTAGTTAGCCAAAGTTAGCGTAAATGCTAAAGACATCTCTAAAAAATATACAGTAGTTGGTAAGTTGTCGTTGGTTAAATTTCTAAGCTAAAAGTCTGATTCAACATAAAAGACGACACTTTACAGCTGTAAGACAGTTAATGGTAAATCATTTTTGCATTTGAATGACGTTTATAAAATCAAGAATAGGTTACTTAAGATTTTTCTTCCGTGTTTACTAACATTACGCTGACTGCTTACTTCACTAAGATTAAAATGCTTTTAAGATGAGTCTTTCTGGAAACTTTATATACTCATTCGGCTTATCTATCATTAAATTAGCAAATATGACTGTCTTTTATACTTGCATTAAGATGGGATAATTTCCACTCTCTTTTCACATTGCATTTGAGAATCAAGAGCCTGATCTCCGTTATTATTGACTTTTCACAGCATTATTTCTCCAGGTATTAAATTTAGTTTTTTCCAAACCTTTATTCATAAAGTCATCAGGGATATAATTTAGCCACAAATTCATTCTTACAGAGCAACACTAAACTTTGTCTCTTTTGAAGATGCTGTCTGAGAGTCGAATAATTTTTCCACTCATATCTTGAATGTGTGTCCTTGTTACAGAGAAGAAAGTGCTGCATCGGAGAATGCAAAGCCTGTCCAACTGTTTTGGAAAGCCGATAAGAAATCGATTAATCTAATCGATGATGGGAATTCCACCAAAAACTTTAGTTTTGGTATGTTTTGCAACATGTACATAATTAATAAATCTTGACTTGGTTTTATGATTTCACTTTTTGTATAGATCAGTATAGTAATGGAAATCTACTATACATTCAATTTGCTCCTCTGTTTTTCACAGACCGAGTGTTCACAGCTGAAGAAACGACAAATCAGCTGTACCAGGACATTGCAAAGCCCTTGGTTGTTTCCTCTGTTGAAGGATACAATGGTATATAATAGAAGCAAGTTTTGCTTTATTGTGTAGTTCTGCACACTTACTGTACCGCATGGTGTAAATTTTGTGTATGTATCTATTCTATGTTTGATTCACAGGAACCATATTTGCTTATGGGCAGACTTCTTCTGGAAAGACTTTCACCATGATGGGGAGTGACCATATTCCAGGAGTGATACCTCTGGCTGTGGAAGATGTCTTCCATACCATTAAAAATGTATTACATGGTTGAGTAATCCCCAAAGCCCGACAGATATATCAGACAGGCCATTTTACCTATTGATGATGGCAGCAAGCATAGCTATATCAGTATCAGTGTATAAGTTGTTGGATATGTGGTGATATTAAAACTCTTTATTCTTTTTAGTATTATACCAAAAAAAAGATGCTTGGAGAAATTTATAATCAGCAAATTCTGAGTGAAGTTCATTGTTTTCAGTACACTTATGTCATTTTGGTCAATAAATTTACTATTCAGCTGTTTACATAGCAATGATCCCTTAAATGTGATTGTAAAAACATTTATATGTTGTGCACTAATCCCAACAATCGAGTATTGGATGGGCACCAGTAATTACTGTTTATTCTAACTGATGGTTTTTCTTTTGCCCAAAGTGTCCAAAGAAGGAGTTCCTTCTCAGGGTTTCTTACATGGAAATCTACAACGAGACTGTGACTGATCTACTGGTTGACAGCTGGAAGAGAAAACCCCTGGAAGTCCGAGAGACAATCAATGTAAGGTTGTTAAGAAGTTTTGGGTTCAATGGCCTTTTTTCAAATCTGTAAACCTTTTTGGATCTTTGTAGGTTTAGATTTCAACGTTTGCAAATACCTTAAATTAGAATTAACAAATCTAACAAAACGTCAAAGATTAGATTTAGCTGCATAATTCCCTTTTGTTGGCTGAAAGGCCAGATTAATGTCCGCAGTCTATAATTAAAACCTGGAAATAGAATAAATAAGAAGCATTAGATATTAAAATTTGTGCTGCTTCAGTCTGGACTGTTTGGTTTTTTTGGTCAACTTCAATGAGGTGCAAAATGTAAATCACTGGAGAACCCCTTTAAGAAATGATTTAAAGTATCATACCGGGCCTGAGCTCCATACTTACATATTTCAAAGTCAAGGAGCAGTTCGTGGCAGAAACCTTGAAAAGATGTGCCGTATTTTCTAATTTATTTTGGTCACGTCTTGATTTCTGTGTGCAGAAAAACGTCTATGTGGCTGACCTGACTGAGGAACTGGTAACATCTCCTGCTCAAGCCCTGGCCTGGATTCGGAAAGGAGAAAGTAAGATCTAAGGTTACTACTGAACATGAAAGGTGTCTCTACACAGTGTGCTCTGCAGATTTTGTGTAACCATGTTTTCTGCACAATCACCTGCCTCTGTAGAGAACCGTCACTATGGAAAGACAAAAATGAACCAGCGGAGCAGCCGCTCACACGCCATTTTCCGAATGGTAGGCAATATCGTAACGTGCATCAACATGTAAGGGTTCTGGGGAAATTCGGATTTGTCATGATTTACTTGTCCTTAGATCCTGGAAAGCCGAGAAAGGACTGACCCAGCTTCAGGTGAAAATGCTGATGCAGCCATTATTGTGTCTCATTTGGTAAGCATTTGGTTTTTATAATCTTTCCATGAACTTTGCTTCCTATCCTGCTCCTCATTGTTTGTAAGTGATCACAAGCATTTTTACTTCATCTTATAGAATTTAGTTGATCTAGCAGGATCTGAGAGAGCAAGTCAAACAGGAGCTGAAGGTAAGGCAGAGTTTAAACCAAACTCCTCTTTTAGATTATTGATTGAAGCCGCATGAAATCCATACTAGACCTGGTGTATGTTGGACATTACTGAGTGCACAACAAAGTATATACTGAGTTAAGAGTAATCTATTTGTGTCCAAGGAACACGTCTCAAAGAAGGCTGCAACATCAATCGCAGCCTGTTCACACTTGGCCAAGTGATCAAGAAACTAACTGATGAAAGTCAGAAGTGAGTAAACAATGGGCTTGCAGTGCACTTATTGCAATGTCTGTTCTCCTTGTGTCAACATTACTCTTACTTTATCCTCTGAATTATACAATTCATACATTCAGTAACTGCATTATACTCTATAGCACTAGGATGTCATTAATATCGGTCAGTGCTGTAAGAACCCACAGGTTATAAAGCATTTTGAACTGTTGGTCTGATTGTCACACTTGAATTTGCGTAATGAAGACGTACCTTAACTTGTGCAGAAATGGAACAAATAAAGTAAACGTTTGTTCTCCAAAAAGAGCCAAACCAAATGTTTGAGAGCAATATAGTGAGGCACAAGTGACAGAGAAAATGCAAAATTCTGCAGTACTAATATGGTGACTTTAAAGCTCTGTGTGCTAACAATAACAATAATATTTGCTGTCACTTTCATTGTGATAATGTTAGGTGTTTTCCTGCATGTAAATGAGACATAGGGTAGGTGGATAAAATACACTGCCCCCATGGTATACATAAAGAAGTCCAGAAGCTAACCCAGTAACACAAAGCACCACAGTAGTGAACCATAACTTCCAGGACTGGCAGCCTTTTCAGACTGAGGTACATTTGTAATGGTTATTTTTGATTGTTGCATTTAAATGCAAAGTTTTTTTGAGAGACCTTTTTATTTTTGTATTTATCTAAAATACATTAGAGAGCTTGTGGATCGAAGTGAACTTGCTCACAAATATCCCAGCTGGTTGGACAGTGTGCACCCTCGTGTGCTTTAGGACTTTGGCAGAAGGCTTAAAGGAAGTGTAGGAATTTTATTGATGTTTTTTAGTTGTACACTTTGAAAATCCTGCTCGCTCTTAATGATTTTATCAATGTCTCCAGCCCCATCTTTAACAGCCTCTTTGTATGCATTAAACGTTGATTTAAAGTCCTGACATTTGCTAAATGTCATTCTCTCTTCAGGGGTTTCACCAACTATAGGGACAGTAAGCTAACTCGCATCCTGCAAAACTCCTTGGGTGGGAACGCCAAAACAGTCATTATCTGCACTGTTACTCCTGTTGCTTTAGACGAGACCCTCAGCACTCTGCAGGTTGGTGAAATATGCAGATTTCTATCCTGCACACCTTCTAACACCTCTACCATGGCACTTTAATATTGAGTTGTTCTGCTGTAATCCTAACTGGCCTGGTACATACATTTTAAGTGGTTTACTTCTTTTTCTGTACATTTCATTCAAGATGACACGCTGCAGCTTTCTGCTCAGAAAGTACAGTTATTTAAGAGTTTAAAACATGAACCATAAATGAACTTGAGACTGAGACATCAAACAGGTGATTTTATTTATATAAAGTTTATTTTTATTAGTTTGCCAGCACTGCAAAGAAAATGAAGAACGACCCTCATGTGACAGAGGTTTCTGATGACGGGGCTCTGCTCAAAAGGTATCGAAATGAAATTGTGGACCTCAAGCGACGACTTCACGAGGCAAGTGTCATCACTTTTTCTTCTCCTCAGTCATGTTCTGTTTTGCCTTTAAGTTATATGCCGGCAGCATTTTCTATCCGCTGACGTCTGCATGACCTCCGTACAGGTTTCTTCAGTCACACAAACCACAGCAACAGAAAAGGAGGTTCTCTCCCAGCTGCTCACAGAGAAGGATCAGCTCCAGAGAGAACAAGAGGACAGGATAAAAAACTTAACCAAACTGCTTGTCACCAGCTCAAATCTGGTTTCTGGTTATAAGGTAAATAAGACAGAAAATAAAGCAACAGTTAGAACACAGCTTTATGTTTCACTTATGACCCGTATCCTGTTTTTAAGATCCCTAAACGCAGGGTCACATGGGGAGGAAAGATGCTCAAACTTGCCCGTCCAGCTGCCTTTGGCAGTGGTTCATCTGACCTCAGCTTCGCAGAACCTTTTTCTCGGAAGAGAAAAGCTGACCGATCCTGTCTGATGGAGATGGGTGAAGGTGAGGATGAACACATAGAATTTAGTACAGTTTATGCTCACTGGAAATCAAAATGTACTATCTGATAACTTGAATGCATACATGGTATATTTCAACAGATGATGAGGACTTTGACTCTCACTGGGAGATTCCTGATGAGCTGCCCTATGAAATGGAGATGAGTCAGAGCTCTGTGACTGTTCGAAGCTTTAATGATAGGTGAATGTCTACAACATATATATTAGCAAATTGCCTTTAATACTCCTTTAATGGTTTACAATAGTATGATATGTGACAACTATGTCATGGATCGGGGCTTTGATTTCTTTCTCATTGACGCCCGGATGGGTTACATGGAGAAAGCTTTATTTCACTGTCATTTTGTATCCAGCACCAATATTGAACCATTAATTCATGATCTGGTAAACACATTTTTCCAACTTTTCATAGATAGAATGGTAATGCTTGTTTTTGACTGACACAGCTTATTTTATCCCTCACAAATCAAAGTGCATCATCACAATGCATGGAGGGACATATGTGTGTTTAACATAATGCATGAGCGACAGCTGCATGAAAGGGTGCAAAAATAAGTTAGATATTGGAGTAATGCTGTTATTATCTGGATGACCTACACTTTCTGAGGATATCATTACATCTGATGTGCATTAATAATAAAACAGATCCACCTATAACATTTTGAGAAAAAGATGCTCCTCATAACATGCCTGAGGATCTGAGGAGAATCTTTTTTTTTGGAATGGTAAATTTGTTTGTTAGCAGGATGATGCAAAAACTACTGGGCAGATTTTTACTAAACTTGATGGAACCATGGGGCATGGGCCAAGAAAGAACCATTACGTTTTGGTGCAGCTGCAGATAAAGGGAAAAATTTGGGGGGAGGAAAAAAATTTGAGTGTTTTTACATTGTTCACTTTTGTCATTTACTGTATATTTGATCTTTTCTCCAGTCCCAAAGACTCTCTGTATGAAGAACGGATGCGTGAGCTGTCAGGTAAAGTGTCCAACCTTGAGCAGCAGCTGGAAATGGAGAGTCAACAGAGAGAGGAGGCCATGACAAAGGTCGAAACATTAAGTGACAGAGTGGCAGAACTGGAGCTCCGGCTGCAAACAGAGGTCCAGCAGAAACAAGAGGCCTTGGAGAAAATACAGACAGCAGAGCAGAGGGCAGCCGAACTGGAGCTGCAGCTGCAAACACAGGCCCGGCAGAAACGGGAGGCTACAGAACAGCTGGAGATGTTGGAGTTAAAAGTAGCAGACCTGGAGATGCAGATGGAAGAACAGAGCCACACTCGGGGTGAAACTGATGAACAGGTGTGCTGTGTTTAATGTACCTGCGCTTTGGCCTGAACTTAAGAACAGAAATCCTGAATTACTCACACCTGAAACAACACAGAATGGAATCACATGATTACATTTGATTACTGTAATATTCTCTCCATCTCAATCTCATTGTTTCATGAAGTTTCCACATTATCATAATACATGAAAATAGCACCTTTTGCACACTGTTAATTTTTTTAATCTGTCTTGGTTGTATTTGCTGGTTGTAGTACTAATCTTCATAACTTGTTTTCCAGATGAGAAGAGAATTTGCAGATGCGGTCCAACTGTGTGAAACTCTAGCTTCAGAGAAGGTAATTATTGATGTGCCTGTAACTAATTGAAAACAGAGAATCCATGTGATTTTTGACTCCAAGTCTGTTTCCTGGAGAACTAGAGGAAGGAATCAAGTACACCTTGAACACACTGTACCTTAATCTAGAGTCATTTCCTTGTGGACAATTGATCATGCTCTACGTAAGTGTGAGTCCAGGCAAAATATAGGACTATTCCCAACTGTGTCTGAGAAAGCCAAATGAAGTTAATCTCTGTTAAAATGACAAGAGGAAATTGCCATATCATGTTAGTTGCAAAATACACAGCAATGAAAGCTTTATAACTTGTCCTCGTTGAGTTTTAAGGTTTATTCAAGCAGTTATCAGTGGTAGATAAGGTAGGTTTCATAGAAGAAGGGACATATTTCAACACAGGAATAGGCCTTTTCTGCAATCTGCTGGTGATGAAAACAAAACATTACTGTAGGGCTTCTTAAGTGGAAATGCTCACTGCTGCGTGAATTGATGAAAGTGTATGTTTACAGGAGGCGGTGCTTAATGAGCGAGATTATCTGAAGCAGGAGCTGGACATGTACATAGAGCAGATTGGAGGTCTGGAGAAGGAGAATGCTTCTCTCTCACAGGAGCTGAGGGAGAAGAAAGAACTGGATGAGTTCAAGTCTCTGGAGGAGGAGTTCAGGAAAGAGCACGAGGTAAAATAGTTTTGTTTCATATTTAAATTCTACTTACAGTCCTTGGATACATGCACAGTAGAGATAGATTTACCGGGTTTGGCTTTGTTCTAGTTTTTGGTGATTTTTAAATGATTTTTATGGCATTCATTTATTTGTGTGATCCTTCAGAACGAGTTGAAAAACCAAATGTCTAGCTTGAGGAAGTCTTCTGAATCCTCTGAGCTCCAATGCCTGGAGCTTCAGGTGAGATGCATGTTCTTCCTCATATTTATTCAATTAGAAAGTACAGTACCAGTCAATAGTTTGGACACAGTTACCCATCCACTTGAATGGGAAACTGTGTCCAAATTTTTGACTGGTAGTGTATATCTAAAGTATAGACATCTTTCTGTTGTTGTTGTTGTTGAAAATGTGTTAGCTTCATGTCACACAAAACATACTTCACCCTGAGTGGGATCTTCATATGATTTCATGAATCGTGGTGTTTATAGTTGAGTTTAACGATCTTTAAGCCTCAATGCACTTTGGCTCACAGCATTTCTACCACTCTGTCAATGCACCACATGTCTAGCAACAAATTCAAGATATTATTGAAAAAGTGGTAAATGCTGAAAAAAAATCAACCTGTATAATTCCTGTAATCATTACAAACTGTGGCATATTTGTTCAATATTCTTCTTTCTTCTTTTTTTTCTAGAACAAAATAGAAACTCTGTCTGGGGAGCTGAAGAAGAAAAGTGACTTTGCAGAGGAACTTCAGAGTATGGTATGATTGTTTTTCATTTTCTTCTTTTCACCTGTAAAAATCATAAAGCTACAAAATAGAGCCAGTCCATGAAACACCTCTTTTTACCAGAGATCGGTAGATGCTGTTGCAGTTGGCCGCAGTTCCTCTGGGAAGTTGTGTGTACTTCTTTAGTAAGGGTCTCAATGATTTTCAAATGTCTTTTCCTCCTTGCAGAGTGGTAAGGACTTGGTCCAGGAAGTGGCGAAGCTTCGTCGCTCTCTGGATGATGCCCAGGGGCTCAGCAGAGACACAAAGAAGGAATGGGCTGTCTTACGCAGTCAAAACATCACTCTGGAAGAGACAGTTGTAAGTGGAATCAACACATATATTCTGACAATCTACTGAGCAGTTAAAATGGTGAAGGTGGTTTAACTTGGATAAACTGTTTAGCCCAAAAGCAAACGCAGTGCTGTATCCTGCCCCGCCTTTGTTTACTATCTGTATGTTTATGTTTGCTTTTGATTGTTTGTAGCATAGAGGAAGGAAAGCGGTGCCATTATGGCTAAGAGTTAATACTCTGACATATTTTTGCATCTCTCTTCGTTTGATGTGGTGAAGCTGTAAAATACTAAGATCATTTTAGGATCATTTTGAACAGAAGAAACCTTCAAAAAGCCATTCATATTCCTGCAAGATGGACTTCACAACAGTATAGAATGTAGAAGAAATTTACCAATAGAAATTCTGAATATTCCTCTAAAGGCAAAATGTTTTTTTGTTGTTTAAATTTTGATTCATTATAGTCACTAGATCACTATAACAACAATGATTCTGTTGGTTTGTTTTGGACAGAAGAAGAAAAAATTGTTCTTTATTTTAGTTCTGTCCTGCTCATGTTCTTATTATTATCTTACTTATTATCAGCACATGGACCCATGTGGAGAAAATCAAAACATTTATTATTGTTCAGAAGTTTATTCCAGTGACAGACAGCAAACCATTCTTTACTCTGCCTCATTCTCCTTGGTGTGTACAAAGATCTCAACAAAATGTATGTAGGTGGTAAGGTAAGCGGAGCATTATTATTTGAGTGAACTGACCTCATGAAGACCCCATAATCTACTCAACAATATGTCTTTCTCTGCAATATTATGGGGGATACATGGTGCGAGTAAATACAATAGCAGTTTAGCTTTTGAATCCCACCCCACAGTCCCATTGATTGCTTTGCAGTCTCACTAGACATTAACAGAATCGGTCTTAGTGGAAGCAGAACAATGCTGCCTTGTGTTCTAAGTTATGATTTTATAGTAAATCTACTATTACACAAGGACAAATATCTGTGTTTTCTTTATTTAGCGTTTCTTCTTACGGTCTCCTCTCCAGGTGAATCTGACTGCCAACCATGAGAAGATGGATGCTGAGGTGAACAGCCTACGCTTCCAACTTGAGACAGAGAAGACACGCTACAGAAAGATGCAGAACGATCTCCAGAAAGAGCTGCATGTTGCATTTGATGAGAACACCAAGCTCACCGCTCTGCTAGATGGAAAAGTCCCAAAAAGTAGGTTTAAAGTCAGTGCGTTTTTTTATAATGTTACATTACTGTGCACCAATAGGCATCAACATTAAAGCCACAGACAGGTGTGGTGAGTAACACTGATCATCTCTTTACAATATATTGTTCTGCTGCTCAATCAGATTGGGATCTGGTGAATGTAGAGGCCAGGTTGACGTTGGGAACTTAAACATTAAAGAGACGATCATAGTTATTAATTTTGCCTTTCGGTGGTTTTGTTTTGGTGGGTCAGGGATGCGTTCTGTAAAATCAGATATGACGTTTAAGCTGTTCTGTCTCCAGATCTGGTAGACAGCGTGGAACTTGAGAGAACAGTTGCTAACCTAAAAAAAGAGCTGACGGCATCTCGCGAAGCAGAGGTGGTCCTCAGAGCTCAGCTGGACGAACTGGCTTCATTCCAGACTCTTCCAGATAAGGTGGACAATTTGATGAAGCGGGTAAAGGACAGCGTCGGATATTGACATTGATAGCATATTGCCAGTCATCGGACATGATCATGTGATTTCATTCTCTGTTCTCTCAGGTGTGTGAGTTGACCGAGGAGCTGTGTGCCGTTCAAACTCAAAGAGACGGCCTTCTCTCAGCTAATGGTCAGTATCAGGAGGAGGCTCAGCGACTCAGAGAGTCCCTGCAAAAGTCACAGGATGAGATTCTGACAATCCAAGCAGAACTGAGCTCTGCTGCGTTGAGGGAGAAGGAGCTGAGGCAGGAGCATGCTGATCTATCACAGCAGACGGATAAGGTATCTAACAACACCCAATATTGAGGGTAGAGATTGGGGCTTAAAAAAAACAAACTGATCAGGACGTCACTACCACAATGTCATGGCAATGTTTTCATTTTAGCGGGAGAGTGAACAACACAGAGCATCACTGGAAGAAAAACTGACTGAGGTGCAGCAGCTGATGAAGGATTTGGAGGAGAAGCTTGCTGACAGTGAAAGTTCCAGAGTCACAGAAGAGGAGATCAGCAAGGAACTTCAAGAACAAGTATGACATTGATGATGCTTTTCTTACAGACTTCTCGTTGGGTTTCTTGAACAATCAGGAATGACATTCCTTGTCAAAACCTTTGCTGTGCTGCAAAGGTTTCTCCGCTTAGAGCTTGTATTTAAAACTGTGTGTCAGTTAAGTAGGAATACCATAAATGTAACAAAGTTTTTTTATATTTGGATAATTGTAGCTGAATCAGCTGACTGAAGAGCTTGAGGTTTTGCGAGCTGAGAAGGAGCAGAATGCTGGTGCACAGAGGTCTGCAGAGGAGATAGAGAATCTGCTCTCTACAGTTACATCTCTGACTGCAGAGAGAGACCAGCTCAGACTGGACCTTCAGGAGAATGTGCAGATAGTGAGTGACTGCATTTCTTTTTATGGTCTAATTCTGTTCTAACAACATCTTTGTATTTTCTCACATATTTGTTGCACAAATCTAACAAAACAATTTTATGTAATCTTTCCTGAAAGCCGTTGCCATTCTTTTCCAGTTTACAAACTTAATTCCACATTACCCTTTTTTTCCAGCAATTACTTTTTGTACATTACTTTTTGTACATTACGTGTTTGAGTTAAACCGGCTGATTAGTGTCCCTGTTCAAAATTACTTTAGTCCTTGTGTTATCTTTGGATTTATAGTATACAGTTTGTTTCCTTGTTTTTTAGGCTGCAGAGACGCAAGTTCTACTACAATCTCTTCAAGACGACCTCCAAGAGCAGAGGCAGAAGAACTCTGATTTGGTGAAAGTCTTTGAGCAGAAGGAGTCTGATGTGAGTCAAATGTTGTTGACGAGGGTCTTTTAGACCAATGCTTCATTGTCTGTGTTCTGACCGATAGTTGTAAATCTCCTTAACAGATACTGAGTCTGTCACAGCAGTTTCACTCTGTACAAGATGAGAAGGAGACTCTCCTGATGTCTGGTGTTCAAAGTTCTACAGAGGAGATGGAGAAGTTACTCTCTGCTGTGGCTTCTCTAACTGCAGAGAGAGACCAGCTCAAAATGGACCTGCAGGAAAATGTGGAGATGGTGAGTCACCATACGACTGCTTCACCACCCCAGACATTAACATTAATTCATTTCTATCTTGGGCCTCTGCTTTTTGGTTTTGTTTCTGCCTGTCAAAAGAAAGTATGTTTTTACCAAACAGATGATTGAGAATCAGGAGGAGCTCAGGACAGCCCTGGAGAAGATTCGTGAACAGAGGGATCTGATCAAACAGCTGCACACGGCACAAGCATCCAAACAGGACAGTCCTCCTAGTGAAATGAGTGCACAGCAAGAGGAGCTGCAGACACATGTAAAGAGCTTCTTGGTTAATCAGGAAAATTTGATCTATAACTTTTTACGTGATAACACTGCAATAACTTCAACTTTGCATGTATTCATTGTAAAGTCTTCTTTTTTTTTACAACACAAAAACAAAAATATATAATAACAATATAGAAAAACACTAATTTAGTCCCTTTCTTTGAGAACTATGAAGATGTTTGAAAACCCTTTTTTTATATATACTGTATATTAAAAGAAAACCAAAGTTTCCAAATCAACTGTACAAAATCTTGGCATTAATGGAGCAATGTAAAATAGACTGATTTATTTCAGGAACTATCTAATCAATGAATTAAACAAGGTCTGACCAGACAATTGATGCCCATTTTAAATTCTGGGTCATTTTAAATTGTGATGTGTATTTTAGGAGCTCAGTTGGAGCACTACTGTGCTTGGGTGGACGAGAAGCTCTCCTGGTTGAATCACCAGTACAGAACAGTGTTAGAAAATATCTTATTCTTTGATCATCAGTTAAAAGTACTACCTTGTAGATGTAAAAACAGAAAGTGTTAACTGTGTCACCCAATGTGTATTTTGGTTTAGAAAAAATGGCAAGTCACAGAAGTTAAAATTTTGTTCTATGTGCTGCATCTTAAATGAGATTACTTTTGGATTCTGGGTCAGTTTTTGAAGATTGATGCAACTTTGTTGCTGTGTTCGCTTCACAATTGCAACGAGGAAACATTTGGGATTTGTGCCATCTTTTTATGTAGAGCAACACTGAGGATTGAGGTTTCTGATTGAGGATAAATACTTGCAGAACAACAGACTTGATAACGTTTTACTCGCAGCTACAGACACATTTCAGTTGGTAACAAAAATAAATGTCGAGGTTCGATACCATGGACTATTGAATCATAAGTTATAATGATCTCAATAGAAAAGGTCTTGTGTGAATAATTTCTGTTAAGACTTCTTCTTGCTTTCTTTTTTAAACAGATGAAGGCTCTGACTGAGGACCTGGAGCGTGTGCGAGCAGAGAGAGACCTGCTCTCTGAGCGGACAGCTGACTCTCAGACTCACAGTGAGGAGATGGAGAAGCTGCTGTGCAGAGTTGCATCACTTAGTGAGGAGAGGGATCAGCTGCAGGAGACACTGGAGGGACTGAGACAGGAGAAGCAGCAGCTCCGAGCAGAGCTGGAGGACAGGATGGAGATGGTATGTTAACACAGTTCCCTCTAAATTGTTGTCCTTGTATGACTGAGTATTTCATGTCCACTGAATCCCAGTCTGCCCAAAATGAGAAAAGGAGAACACAATTTGTTTTTTGTCACAGATTGCTTTAGCCCACTGTGGGTTGAACCCGCCAGAAATGCTACCCTCAGACCTGCAAGCACATGATGAGACCGTAACCAAACTTCAGCTAAAGGTAACAGCAGTTAAGTTCATTTTGTCAACAAGTCCCATGAAAAGACCAAATCAACAACACGTGTCAGATATTGTGTGCGTATCAAAGCCTGATACAGATAACACGTATGGGTAACATATTCTTCTATCACCACGGACACACACAGTTTCTTTTGACATAATTCCCCAAACATCTTCCTATTGCCGCAGATACTCACAAGACACCAAATGTGTTATTCATCCACTACTAAAAATAGTCTCTAACACATGCACTACTGGCTTCTGTTTGAGTTGTGTTTGTTAAAAACTACTGAGACCAGCTGTTTTAAGAAATGACTAAGCCTTTCTTCAAAATGAAACTGAAATGGGATATTGAAACCAATGGGTTTGGAGCTGAGAGCCACAGTCAGGTCAGAAAGTGTTGAGAGATGATCACCTTGTTGGTTTTGGTCTCTTCATGGGATTTGTTGACCGTGAGAAAAGTACAGATTACAGCCCGCCTTGTCCTTCAGAATTATGATGCTTGATTGAAAGTAGACTTATGGAATGTGACCTTTTTTCTTCTTTTTTTTTACCAGGTAGAGGAACTGCAGGTTACTCTTCAGGCTGTCAGTGAGCAGAAGAGCCAGTTGGAAAATGATCTGCAGCGTAATATGGAGACGGTGAGGGGAAGTTGTTTTTGGTCAAACTGAACACAATCACACTGCCAGTCACATTAAATTACTTACTCTCACTGATGTCTTTATTTTCCCTCTTCTAAGAATGAATGATAAATTTCCAACCTTTCTTCTAATTCAAAGGCTACAGAGGCTCAAAGCCATCTACACTCACTTCAGCAGCAGCTCCAAGAGCAGAATCAAAGAAATATTGAACTGGAAAGCCTAAGCCAAGAGAGGCAAGCTCAGCTGGAACAACAGGTTTACATCATGCAACATATTTCATTAGAGCCGTATATTTATATAAATACTTCTTTATACTATTGTTTTTGTCCCTTTGATGTTATTTTTGAATGACAAACTTTTCTCTTACTTTAGGTTGCAGAGACTCAGAGTCTTCTGTGTTCTCTTCAAGAGGAGCTCCAAGAGCAGAAACAAAAGAACATCGATCATGTGAAACTATATGAGCAGAAAGAATCTAACTTGCAGCAACAAGTGAGTTAAAATGTTAATGATCGCAATAATAATTTAGAAAACTGATTCTTTGTTGTTAGTGTTCTGACTGCTAGCTTTGCATTTTCTCATTTTGCAGACAAATACTTTAACAGAGCAGCTTGAGAGTGCACGAGCAGAGAGGGATGCCCTGTTGTTTGAGAAGGAAGCCAGCTGTCAGACCCCCACAGAGGAGATGGAGAAGCTGCTGTGTAGAGTATCGTCTCTAAGTGAGGAGAGAGATCAGCTGCAGGAGACACTGGAGGGTCTGAGACAGGAGAAGCAGCAGCTCCGAGCAGAGCTGGAGGACAGGATGGAGATACTACAGACTGAGGTTTGTGTCAGACAGCTTTTCGTCTATAAAATAACATCCTTCATAGGGCTGGCCACATTTTTTGTACACATTATAGCATTTTTAATGGGACCTTTGATTAAAAACTAAGCACAGCTGGAGTTTAAGAGACACTGAAATAATCCTTTTAACTGCTCCCTACCTTTCAGGTGTGGACTCTTAATGAGAAAATGGAGAGTGTTAAAGCAGAGAGAGATGGTCTGCTGTCTGAGAAGGAAGCCAGCTGTCAGACCTCCACAGAGGAGATGGAGAAGCTGCTGTGCAGAGTGACATCTCTCACTGAGGAGAGGGATCAGCTGCAGGAGATACTGGAGGGACTGAGACAGGAGGAGAGGCAGCTTGAAGCAGAGCTAGAGGACAAGATGGAAACACTGCAGACTGAGGTTTGTGTCAGAGAGATTTCTTCTAGAAAATAAGATCCATTATAGAACTGAACACATAGTAGCAATTCTCATGTAACATTTGCATTACACACTAAAGTGCAACTGGAGTTTAAGAGACGCTGAAATAATCCTTTTAACTGCTCCCTACCTTTCAGGTGTGGACTCTTAATGAGAAAATGGAAAGTGTTAAAGCAGAGAGAGATGGTCTGCTGTCTGAGAAGGAAGCCAGCTGTCAGACCTCCACAGAGGAGATGGAGAAGCTGCTATGCAGAGTGACGTTTCTCACTGACGAGAGGGATCAGCTGCAGGAGATACTGGAGGGTCTGAGACAGGAGAAGCAGCAGCTCAGAGCAGAGCTGGAGGACAGGATGGAAACACTACAGACTGAGGTTTGTGTCAGAGAGATTTCTTCTAGAAAATAAGATCCATTATAGAACTGTTCATGTTATAGCATTTGTAATGGGACATTTGGATTACAAACTAAAGCACAACTCTTGTTTAAGAGATGCTGAAATCATCCTTTTAACTGCTCGCTACCTTTCAGGTGCAAACTCTAACAGAAAAACTGGGAGGCGTCAAAGCAGAGAGAGATGGTCTGCTCTCTGAGAAGGAAACCAGCTGTCAGACCTCCACAGAGGAGATGGAGAAGCTGCTATGCAGAGTGAAGTTTCTCACTGACGAGAGGGATCAGCTGCAGGAGATACTGGAGGGTCTGAGACAGGAGAAGCAGCAGCTCAAAGCAGAGCTGGAGGACAGGATGGAAACACTACAGACAGAGGTTTGTGTCAGAGAGATTTCTTCTAGCAAATAAGATCCATTATAGAACTGAACACATAGTAGCAATTCTCATGTAACATTTGCATTACACACTAAAGTGCAACTGGAGTTTAAGAGACGCTGAAATTATCCTTTTAATTCCTCCCTATCGCTCAGATATGGGCTCTAAGAGAGAATCTGGAGAGTGTTAAAGCAGAGAGAGATGGTCTGCTCTCAGAGAAGGAAGCCAGCTCTCAGACCTCCACAGAGGAGATGGAGAAGCTGCTGTGCAGAGTGACATCTCTCACTGAGGAGAGAGATCAGCTGCAGGAGATACTGGAGGGTCTGAGACAGGAGAAGCAGCAGCTCAGAGCAGAGCTGGAGGACAGGATGGAAACACTACAGACTGAGGTTTGTGTCAGAGAGATTTCTTCTAGAAAATAAGATCCATTATAGAACTGTTCATGTTATAGCATTTGTAATGGGACATTTGGATTACAAACTAAAGCACAACTCTTGTTTAAGAGATGCTGAAATCATCCTTTTAACTGCTCGCTACCTTTCAGGTGCAAACTCTAACAGAAAAACTGGGAGGCGTCAAAGCAGAGAGAGATGGTCTGCTCTCTGAGAAGGAAGCCAGCTGTCAGACCTCCACAGAGGAGATGGAGAAGCTGCTATGCAGAGTGACGTTTCTCACTGACGAGAGGGATCAGCTGCAGGAGATACTGGAGGGTCTGAGACAGGAGAAGCAGCAGCTCAAAGCAGAGCTGGAGGACAGGATGGAAACACTACAGACAGAGGTTTGTGTCAGAGAGATTTCTTCTAGAGAATAAGATTCATTATAGAACTGAACACATAGTAGCAATTGTAATGGAACATTTGCATTACAAACTAAAGCACAACTGGAGTTTAAGTGACACTGAAATGATCCTTTTAACTCCTCCCTATCGCTCAGATATGGGCTCTAAGTGAGAATCTGGAGAGTGTTAAAGCAGAGAGAGATGGTCTGCTCTCAGAGAAGGAAGCCAGCTCTCAGACCTCCACAGAGGAGATGGAGAAGCTGCTGTGCAGAGTTGCATCACTTAGTGAGGAGAGAGATCAGCTGCAGGAGACACTGGAGAGACTGAGACAGGAGAAGCAGCAGCTCCGAGCAGAGCTGGAGGACAGGATGGAGATGGTACATCTGTGCAATTATAGTCATTAATAAACCAAGGTCAATGCTTGGAAAACCTTTAAAGCAGACCACGTCAATGCTTTCACTCAACTCATGTTCTCTTTTTACTGCAGATCTCAACCATGCAGGAGAAGTTGAGCGAGCAGAAGTTGAACATGCAGCAGCAGGCTGAGAGCAGAGAGCGAGAGGCCAAGCTGCAACAACAAGTAGGTCCAAATCATTTACTTCCACAGTTTTAAAAGGAAGAGTTCAACTTCATTTGCTTTGTTGCCAACAGTCGGATGAGAGGATCGATGCGACAGTCATAACTGTCTTTTAAATATGAAGCTGCGCTGGTTTGCTTAGCTTAGTACAAACGGGGTAAACAATTAGCCTGGCTCTGTCCAAAGTGGGGAAAAGTCTGTCCATCAACACTCCTAAAGCTCACATGTTATATTTCTTGTTTAATCCACATAAAAACCAGTCTAAAAATGTCAAGTTGAGGTTTTAAGGAAGGTTAGATTCAGATTATTTGATTGGGTGCAAAAGCCTCCTGTAGTTGTAGTTCATTGTGCAGTGGGGGATTATTAACATTTTAGGTGCATTTCACTTTCAGTTTTACCTCCCAATTAAAGTGGTTTAGATCGGTGTGTATAATGTTATCGTAACTGATAGAAATGCTGGATAATCCTAATGTGTCTTGATTAAGAGAAGAGCCGTGTGTTTACAGTATTACATCATCTGCATAAAAATGTTTTCTTTCAGTTGCTCAGTGACGCGAACACAACCATCTCAGCTCTGAGAGAGCAGCTGAGCAGTTTGAATCAGAGCAGCAGTGGAGTCAAGGAGACTGCGTCATCACAGCTGCAGGACTCTACTGCACAGCTTCAGGTTCTTCCACTAGTGATTTTTTTTTGAAAATTTTATTAATCCGCAGCTGAAGAGTAAAGATATCCTAACATAAGAGTTCATTATACATGTGATAACACTGAACCCATATAATTGCAGGAGATCCTCAGAAAATTCCAGCACTTTATAGACACTTGTTCTAAGTATAATTCATCAGTTATGGACAAGGCCCTGAGTGTGGAGAAACTGATTGATCCAGAATCTATACCAAAACCCACCATGAATACCTACGGCACTGTCTGTCAGCTGGGACGGCAGACTGTTCTATGTCTGGGCAACATCATGGTAAATATCCATTCTTTTTTTTCTCTACTTGAAATATCATGGAGGTCTTACTCTTTTGATCAGATGATAACCTGAAAATGCTTGTGCGCTGCTTCCTCAGGATCACCTCCAGGTGCAAGCACAGATCTACATGAATCTGTTTGAGGAGATGGTGAAGAAGGATCTGGCTGTGTTTGAGGAGAGGCGTCTGCAGGACGTGTTGCTGTGCAGAGAGCAGGCACCCGTGTACTCTGTCAAGGACGAGGACTTCCACACACTGTGGGAACACAGGCTGACTGAGCTGCTGGACAAGAGGCAGCTGTACCTGCAGGTGAGCTCTGCCTTTTCTCAAAATGTCTTGAGCCCCAGACAGGTTTTCAACCATTGTAAAATTACAGGATATGTTCAGTTATAAATATGGACATTCTAAACTAAAAGAGTATCAAAGTAACCCAGTAGCAGTCTTCTGTATATATATATATATATATATATATATATGTATATATACTGTATATATATATATATATATATATATGTATATATACTGTATATGTACGCTGCAAACAGAAAATGCTCATAGCTAGTTTGGCATGCTTGTTATTTTTATTTATTCATCTTTTTCATCACATTTGTGGCAGTATAGGTCTGTACTTTGATGTTTGCATGGTTCAAGTGTATAGTCAGCTTTTCCACTGAAGTGATTTAAAAGATCTAAAGATGACGGACAAGCAGCTCTTCCAGTTGAAGTATCATATCCACTTTAAGGATGTCACTCTGGAACGAATTTAAAACAATTAGCTGAGAACCAGCAGGTAATTGCTTCTGTAATTATTACAGTAGTGTGGGTGAAAAATGACCAACAGTTTATTCACTGCAGATGGGATTAAAATCATGGACAAATGCAGGTAATTTTAGAATCACCCCAAGAGACATGACTCTAGTCAGAATGGGACGAATGAATTCATCCTGAGCTGTTTGAAGTCATTTGACACATAGCTCACTGAAGTCATGTATCTCAAATATGTGACCAGATCATACTCTAGATGCGTCTGATTCGTCATCATATTTTCATTTCTCCATCATGACTGAAACGTTTTGGTGATTCTGTTTGTTTTTGTAGAAAATGCTCAGCATTTCAGAGAAGCTCTGGGCCAACATGGCGTATTTACCCGGCGAGCTGTCAGCTGAGATCAGAGAGAGGGAAAGATTCAACGAGCAGCTGCAGGCCGTGTTCACCACCCAGCCAATCAGCGTCAGCGGGCTGGACAGCATCCTGAGCTGTGAGCTGGAGCACAGATCCGCAGTGATGCAAAGCAGGAAGATGACTCTACAGGTAGTGTTAAGTATTCACTTCTCTTATTGTGACATGTTAGTAATCCATCGCTGACTGTAAATCTACACCATAGCTATTACAGTGGGACTACTGGTAGCCCCTTGCCTCAAACCCAGTTTAAGTTGTGTCAGGTTTTACTGACCCTTAACTTCAATTTAATGGATGCCAGCCAGCCATTCAGAATCAATCGTTTTTGGTGACGATGATATAACATTCAAAAGGTTTAGTGAATGGAAACTGGCTTCTATTCAAATCTGCATCCTGATTATATTCATTCACTGCCATTATTTATAGTTGCCTTAAAGGTCAAGTATGTATGTGTGTATGTGCACTGCAGCCATATTTTTTTTTCTCTTTCTAATGAACCAATATTATCCACCTGACTCCTGCAGGCCAACACCGATTACCACAGTGGTCTCTGTCAAGAGCTGAAGCTGCTGGAGGCTCAGGCTGATTCTCAGCTTAGAGAGGAGAGAAGCAAGAGTTCCACTCTCCTGCAGGCACTGGAGGGGGCCCCTCTAAAAACAGAGCTCTCCCTGCTACAGGACAACCAACAGCTTGTCCTCAAGCTCCAGCAAACTGAAGAACAAGTCAGAGTAAGTCTGTCATATCCGTTTCATATTGTATTTTTTCACTGTTGGCATCAAGTCGTATCATATAGTAACTTTGAGCTGAAACAAGGTGGGTTTTACTTACTAGTTCTCAAGCAGCTGAGAACGCACTTAGATTTACCCTCCATGTTTAAAATCTAGTCATTCTTTCAGTTTACAAAGAATGACCTGCTGGTTAGGGTGCATTAGATAATTAATCAATCTGGCAATTTCCATTTTTTTTCTTGCTGTCAGTTAATCCCCCATGCAAAGCCATGCCGAAAATGAATGTATCCACTACAAAGTATTGTATGCATCAAAGCCTGATATATATTCTTCCTCAGTGCCATGAAGGAAATATTAAGAACATATCAGTGAGCCTGGAGCATGTTCTTTCATTACTATGAACAAACACACAGTAGTTTATTTTGACCCAATGTACACCGTCCTGAAACCTGACTATTTTCAGATGGTGACAGGGTTTGTTTGTTTGTTTGTTTCCCAGGCCCTTCGTGTACAAAATGAGCAGCTGGAGGACTCTCACGTCAAAGCCAACAACAGGGTGTCCAACCATAAACAGGCCACCCAGCTCCTGCAGACAGAGCTGCAAGACAGCCGTGCAGAGGTTGAGGAGAAAGAGAGCACAATCCGAACCCTCAGGAGCAAACTGCGAGAGTCTGAGGTCCGTCTGAAGAACTCCGTTTTAGGCCCATCGTAACGGACTTTAAAGTATTTTAAGTACATTTGGAGGCTGTGGCAGCCTGGTTGTGTTTAGCGTAGGGAGAGTGAGCTAATTATCCCAGGTGTTTTGGAAAAGGCCGACTGGATGAGTCTCGTTAGGCCGAGATTCTTCCAGCAAACAGCTTGCCTTTTCGGCAGACTGTATCGGCAGCGCTTCCCAGGTCCATCACCCTCCCATAAAGGAGGGGGAGAGAGAGAGCAATCAGTTCTTAACACAAAACACCTGGAATAATTGGCTCTCTCTCCCTATGCTAAACACAACCAGGCTGCCACAGAGGCTTTTTGACATGTTTAAATTATATGGATTTGCATAAGCAGTTTAAACATTTGTTCTTTTTCATACACTGAGCGGTATTTTAATAATAGTCTTTTTCTGGTTTAGAAAAATGCATCACCCAGTGCTGTTGAGCTGGAAAAACTCCGAACTAAACTGTTTAAAATGGAGGTGGAGTTGAGTTCAGCATCTGATCAACACCAACAAGAGTAAGAGCCCTTTGGACGCATTGTGATTTTTATTTTATTTTTTTCCTTGCTTATTGGTTGTTCCTAATAGTTACCTTTTCTTGAGCTGTTTCACAATTCCTGTCATTTTAGAAATGGTTGATTGAGGGCTTGTGGATCAGTTCTGTACACTGTTCTGACCAGAGGTTTGTACTTCTCAGGATCCAGAGGATGACCACTCTGCTGAAAGAAAAGGAAGATTCACTCAGGAAGCTGAAGGAGACCCTGAGGAGATCACAGCAACAAGGAGATGAGTCATGTAAGCCTGCGGTGTTGGGTCTCTGTGTTGTTTTTCATCTTGTGAAAATGTTGCTTGCAGCTTCTGGTGGCAACAAAAAAAATTACATTTTCTTTAAGCTAGAAAAGTTCTTCTCCCAGCCAAACTCTTTGTTTCCATGTCAATCTCACAAACAAAGAGGACCTGGCACATATTTTAAAGCTTGACTTTGTGCATATGCAACTTAAAACTGACTGGTGACTGACTGCTTTATCTATTTTTCCCTTTCTGACCAGAGGTCAAGTTTTAAAGAGGGAATTGTTTTTGTTTCCAGTTGATAGAGAATATTAATACCGAGGTGGTCATGTTGAATTCAGTCCTACAGGGTGAAGACCTTCATGCCAGACTGACCAATCCCAGAGGTTTGATGATCAAGAGTACCATTGGGCTGGAGAAGACCAGACTGGAAGTGGAAGTACATCAGCTTAAACTGAAAATAACAGAGTTGGAAAGGTAAGGTGAACCAGTTTGAGGGTAAAGCAGCTCGGATAGTTCATATGATTCATTTAATCCTTTAGTCCCACTCTGACATCTGTCCTCCCATCATTTCAGCTTGGTGTTGAGTCAGCAGGCAGAGATCAGCAAGTGGAAGAACCGAGCCTTCAAGATGAAGGCCAAGAGCAAGGCGGAGGTGGACAAGCCTTCGCCTCCCTGCACTCCCACCAAGAGGGGTCCTCCCATGACCTCAGACTCCTCAACCTTCCTCAGCTCACCTAAGAAGTTTCTTGTTACTCCAAAGAAGGTCCTGGAGTCTCCCAAGAGGCACCTGGACTCTCCCAGGAAGGTTTTGGAGTCTCCCAGGAAGCTGCTGGACTCTCCAAAGGTCTCTCTGCTCGACTCCCCCAAAAGCAGATTCTTTGATGTTGGCGGAAGCTCGGAGCTGCTGTCCAAAACGTGCCCCAAGCAGTTCTTTGATAACTCCAGCCTTGGAACCATTCCAGGTAAGATACACGTAAAAAAAAGTTCCCCTCACTGTACGATTGATGGTTTTCTAACATCATAAACACAAGCTGTTTGTTTTGCCAGAGGTTTCCTATGCTCCTGAAACACCAGATGAAGAGATGGGTAACTAAAATGACTGTTTGGGTCATCACTGAGGGTTTACTAACAGAAGCATGAGGTGTTATGATTTCACCAGATTCTACTTAGCTTTAAAACCTGAATCAAGACTGATGCACACCTTCCTTAACTGATGAGAAATGAGACACTTGAAATATCAGTTCATTATTACAGGACAGGTCAAAACTTTGTGATATTTCACTCCAGTAAAACCCCTTAACTAATTCTAATGTCATGTAATCTGACAGTCCTTCAAGTAAGACACACTTCATGAAGGTTCAGTACAGAGGCATCAATTATGACAACATTATTTTAACCTATTAAAGGGAAATTATGAGATGGAGTTTGGGATGTAAAAATGTCACATAAAAATGTGACAATGCAAACTCTTAATGGTTTATTATGTCATAAATTCATAATACCTCAAAATTTGGTGCTTAACACAACATGAGCGCTGGTCATAAAAACTGTTCTCTAGTACTTTGTCCTGTGATAAATGAACTTTAGTTATTTGATATTAACATCATAGTTTGACTTATTAACTGAAGATAAACATCAGACTCACTCACGGGTGACCGAGACACTTGTTTACAAACTCTTCTGTTTATTATTGACACATAATGAAGAACAAATCATGGATGTAATCTGACTCTCATGCACACGGGGTTGGTTCATAAATTCTATGAATATCACAGCGACCATCTGATGGAGACCAGTGAGTTTTACTGTTTAACCGTTACTTGAGGTCAGTTTTCTTATGAACGTCTCATGTGTTGCAGATGCAGCTGTGGGTGCACACACAAAGGAGTGGCCTCGGTCTCCAAAGGAAGACGATATGTGTAAAACTCAGTGAAATGTTCACATGTGCAATGCTTTTAAATGTTTGTTTTTTAAGTGTTTTAGTTTCAAGAATAAAGTCTCTCTTATTAAAGTTACTGATTCATTCACATATCTGTCCAATGACTTTGTTTCTATGAACCAATAAGAAAGTACAAATGGAGACGTTGGAAACACCTGCTGTTATCTTTTTGAAGTTTTTTCATACAAGAACCAACAACACATCAGCATGAACAAACCTGTACCATGACTCAACATTATCAGAATTAATAAAACAGTGATGCAGGCATTCATTCTTGCATTGTTTACGACAATCCGTAAGATTTTTAGGCTGAGGGAGAGAACAGGATTTGATTGAAGCTTCTTGTTTTTTTGGGGGGTTTTTTACAGTAAAATAAATTTAAATAGATATCCGTATGTTTGCTGCCGAGAGTCGTCTTTCCACACCTTTCTTTGCTGTTATGTCATGCTGATTGGCCCAGCAGAGTCCACATATGTATTTACTCAACTCACCAGCAGATGGTTGTCTTGCTTAAGAGGGTGAAGTTAGAATCTATGGATTTGTTCCAATGAAAACTAAATTCATGGTGTGAAATGGTTCAGTTGTCAATGAGAAAACAAAAAGCTTGCTCTAAAAATCTGAATATGACTGAAAATTATAAACCTAATTGTTGTTTTTTGTTTTTTTGGTTATTAAACCACATTTCTGACTCCAAAATAGTTGGGACACTATGTACAAGGTAAACAACAAAATGCAAGTATTTGCAAACATTGATGGATTCACCAAATGCTCCTGAGCCCATATAGTCATAGTTTAATCGTGTGTTTCACAAACTGGTGATATTCTCCTCATACATGCTTGTAAACCACTGAGGCTTTCTATGATGCCTCTTTTATACCCAATCATGACCCAATTAATATGTTTTCAATGTTCCTGTTAACCTGTGGAAAGTTCCAACCAGGTGAATTTTGAGCATATCACCGTCTTTCCCAGTCCTCTGAGTGGCCTGGTCACTTTTTTTTTTTGTGTGTGTTAGAGGTATCAAACTCAAGCAAAACATTACATTCCATACTTAAAAGTAGGTGCATGCCAAATCTAGCAGATTCAAAATCCACTCAGATACGTTATTTCTAGAGATGAATGAACCAACTGGATTGATCAGTTAATGTTTATTTATTTATGTATTTAGTTTTATGTCTCCATGAAGACTACGCCACGGCAGTTTCAGGCGGCGTCCACATACCCTGAGGAGGTGGCCTACTATCCTGTAATGGAAAACAACCTGCAGAAAAGTAGTAGGTGGTTTTTAAGTCCTGGATTTCATTTATACTGTTAACACCTTCATGGTTACCTGGTCAAAAAAGGGTCCGACAAGTCCTGAACTGAATAGAGAACTCAGATGTTGTTCCTGGAATCTTCAGGAGCCACTCCTCCGGTGGCTCCTGAAGATTCTATCACAGCTTCCGTTCTCTGCTCCTGGTCAACCACCACTATGTGTGGTTATTAAGCCAGCGGCTGCTTGTCTTGCACTTGCCGTCGCTGAGGGTATTAGCTCTGAAACAAAAGTGGTTGAGAACAGGCAGGCATCTCCGGCATCTTTACACAGCCGGCACCTTGGGTCATGTCTATCTGTGGTTGCACTCCTCTTTTCATTTCATTGTATACTCTTAGGTTGTCGGTCTTTGGATGGAACCCTCCATGTACTGTGAGGAGTTTTCGTGTCTTGACGGTTTTGAGAATTTCACATTTTATTAAAGTTTGTATCGTATTTAAATACCATGGCTCCTCCACAAACATGGCTTTGTCACTGTATACATTGAAAATCATAGAAATATAATAACAGATTACAAAGCAACTGCTGGATTTCATTCAACACCACAGAAAACATGATTCAACAGAATAGCAACATTAACAATTACAGACCAAATTTTGTTTTCGTGATTATTCGTGAACTGATAAATCATTGAGTGAAGTATCTTCATCACAGTCCAGTTTCACCGTTACCACTTAGATCCAAATACAGGCTAGAAAGTTGTTTATATGTCTGACATCACACTGCCTTCATATTTCTCTACAGGTTGTGCCCCCAACCTTAAAAGCAACAGTTTTATATAATAGAAAAGATCAACAGACAGTAATGACATTGCTGTAAAAGCCAAGAAAATGGTTGTAAGATCTTTCCAAGCTGCGGGTGGATGGGCAGGAAGCTGCAGTCAGGAACGGTATACAAGAAGACAGTCTGACTTCCCTCTTGCTGGGATGCATTGAGTGTAAACTGGAGGGCTTTCAGGTATACCTGTGGGGGGACCAGGCAGGGTACCCAGTAGACTTTTTGGGGGAGCTGGTGTAGCATAACGGGTTGTCAAGTTCTGAAGGAGATCCGACACTGTTGCTGGATGAGTCATCCATGGAGGGATCCTGCAAAACAGGAGCACTTCAGCCAAAACCCATTCATATCACTACCAATGACATACAAAGTTAGTCAAAATCGTGTTCATATGTCCGTCTTAATGAGTCAACGGCCAATTAGATTGGAGCTTTTCTGTGCCTCTGTGAAATTGGCAGCTGTAAGGTGTTCATTGAGCTCAGGAGTTGGACTGTTTATTGATTGATTATTTCTTGAAGGAATAGCCATTAATTTGGTGAATAGCACACAGAGAATACCTATGTACAGGGTCTATAACTTGTACAGTGGTGCACACCTTTTGCTGCAGGATGTAAAGTGAAGTTACTGCATTTACTCCATTATGCTCTCTCATTTTTGGAAGCCCATCATCTGTGGCAAAGCACAAAGCATTGGACTGTCATTCATATATCTTTAAGGATTGTCACCACAATGGAGTATTAATAGAATATAAGAATACCATACCTATGTGATTGGTTGGTGAGTGGTGAGAGTGGTCATCAAACCTGGATATAGACTTTCTAGCTGAACGTTTTGTCCTGAGAGAGACAAAATGGTATCAATGTTATGTTAAAACACCAGTTTATCTGCACCTTCTTCAGTGATGGAGGGTTGACTTAAAAGGCTATTCACAATTCTCACTTTTTGGATGGCGTCCAGCAGGCACACACTGTTACCAAGGTGATGAGGAGGAAGATGCCTCCAGTGGAGAGGATGATATAGAGGGAACTTCTCCCTGATAGGTACAGTTTATGAACATTAACAGTGAACAGAAATGCATGGGAATATACAAGAAAGGATTTCACAGCATATACTTTTGAATATATATATTTACAAAATATTTGAGTAAAACTACTTGCCATGAAATTCGGTACAGATATCCATGGTTACCAAAGAATAAATGACTTTGGTGATTCCCTGACTTTTCCTGTCTTTAAGTTTTTTCTTGCTGGATAGATCTTCTGTGATCTCCAGATAAATGTGTATAAATAACAGATCTGCGTCTTATCTTGCAGGCCATGTCTAGCTTGATGTGTGTTACTCCAACCAGTAAGTCAGACAGCATCACTTACTGTAGACAGTCAGTCTGATTGGCAGGCTTGTCGCATTGCCCACAGGATTCTCCACTGTGCAGCTGTAGGTGTCATCATCTGCCATCAACACCCGTGTGATGGTCAAGAGCTTCCGGTCAGGTGACAACAGGAACCTCGTCACGTTGGCCAGTGGCTTTCCACCTTTGAACCACCTGTATGTAGTCCTGGTGCCATTCTCATGGGAGCAGTTGAGCATGATGTTTTCGCTGAGCTCCAGTACAGATGAAGCCTCCATGTGGATGTATGGCCTGGATATAAATTCTGGATATGAACAACAGTAGTTTACAACATGTAAAAAGACAAAAAAGACCAGTACTTTATACTTTATATATATTTATATCCTCTTGAAACACTTCTGTTGTATTGTGGCTTTTGCAGCACATTTTCCTAATGTGTTGTGTTGTGGTATTTGCAACAAGTTCTTTTATCCATTTGCATGTGTTTTTCTTAAGTTGCAGCAGGTTTGCCCGTCGGCCACTGTAGTACTTGAACTTTACTTGAGTACTTCCATTTTCAGCTACTTAATATTTCTACTCCACTACAGAATCAATATTGTACTTTTTACTTGCTTTGCAGTTTTATTTTAATAATAGAAAATATAATCAACAAATTAATTATGGCGTAAGATTATACTTCATTAACTGAGCCGATAAACGATAAAAAGGAGTTCAAATACTTTTGCCAGCTTCAACATTATAGTGATGAACATGTAAATGCATCAATAATTATAATCCAAAAATATAATATACCTTATTATGAAATATGCCATTCTGCACTATGAGTGCTTTTATTTTATTAATTTAAGTACATTTTGTTTTTTTAATTTTTACTTTAGTGAAAATTGAATTGATTGCATGACTTTTACTTGTAATACAGCACTTCTACCAAGACCTGAGTACTTCATCAACCTCAGGTAGTGGTTTTCCCTGCTTTCAGTCTTTGAGTGGAGCTTAGCTAAACATGCACCTGATTTATTTCTGTTTTCCCACCGATTAAAAGAGAGATTGTGAGTCGGCAGCACAAATAGCTCATTGGTAGTTCGGACGCAACCATTCCAGAAAGAGGGCATCAAACTAGCAAATATATCTGGAAGCTGCCATCATTCAAACTTGACTCCTGAACAGAGCAGAGGATTGCAGGTCTACAGGACCCCATGGATGTTCGGGTCACTCTCTGAGCAAGAGTCAAAACTGGTATCTAGTAAATATAATAAATTGCCTCCACAACTTCCACCAGATTAGTGCTAGAAGGGACACCGTGATCCCCTCACTGCAGAAAAGTGATAGCTATTGGCAGTGTTGGTGCAGCGATACTAGTGATGGATAGAGAGTCAGGGTTCTAATCTGACCCTAATCAATCAAAACCTGGGACTTTAGTGGGACTTGCGTCTCAAACACAGATCTATGTTTTCTATTACGTCAGTCCAGATGATAGAGAAACAGGTGTGACTCTACTACAACTTTTCCTCCTACCATCCACAGTAAGTGTGATGCTGCCCTCTCCTGTAAAGGTGTCATCTGTAATGGAGATCTCCACGTCATACGTTCCTTCATCAGAGAGCCTGAGGTTGTGAAGAAGCAGAGTTCCATTCTCAAACACCAGGATGCGATCACGATACTCAGGCCTCAGGGTCCCGATGATGTCAGTTCCAATCGACTGGACAACGGTGACAGACTTTTCCCTCTTGAGCTGCCACTTGATGACCGGCAGGTCGAGGCTGAAACTACTGTAGTGGACAGAAAGAACGGCCTCCCCTCCTACTGTACCTCTAATGAGAGTGTTAGGGACGGTCATATTCACTGCTCCCACTCCGCCTGCAGAGAAACACACAAGAGAGGTTCCTGCATTACATGTCTGTAATTACATTGCATGTCCTGTTTGGAGGATGCAGTTTAATAATTCACCCATCCATCCATCCATTTTCTATAACCATCTATACTTTACCAGGTCGTGGCCAGGCTGGGGCGTATCACAGCTGACAGAGAGATGGGGTACATGCTGGACAGTTTGGGACAAAATAATACCTGCCTGTGTTATAACCTTAATGAAGGTTGAACTCATTGCAGGACTGGTGTATCAGACTGATTTTAGCTAAGTGTACCTAACCTAACCCTGATTACACTTAGCAAGAGAGATAAGCTGTTTTCTCTATCCATCGATTTATCCATCTATCCATTTATTGTTGATTGCATTTCTTATTGGCCAAAATAACATAATGCAGCTTTGAAATATAATGCTATAATGTACTATTCTGCAAACTCTATCAGTTCAGCGTAATGTCATTTTATTGTAATTTTGTCAGCTTGGAAAGAAGACAAAAGGACATCATCAGTTAGCGATTGTTGTGTGATATGTACAACAGTTGTACAACAGTTGAGAGTTTCACATAGTAAATTCTTTAACTATTATGTTACTGAGAATCATAAACCTACTGGAACTATGATGGTTACAACCCCAGACACAATTACGATATCGAAAATGTGTATTCAAAAAACTTTAAATTGATTTATTTTAATAATACCTGGACCTAGTATTAAAAAAAAGTAAAATCTTGTCAACACATCACTTCTTGGAATGTGAATGTCATTTATAGGAATTCTGGCCGGTCTATAGCTTTGGGAACAATAATTGTGAACAATTCTTGCACACTGGTAAGATGTTAATAGTCTTCATTAGTCACCCTGCATATCAATTTATCAATATTTCCACTACAGTGAATGACACAGTACAGCTGAAAGTTAGTGTCTATGCTGTTTACTGTACCCAGCCTGCATGGCAGACACACATTACCATGGTAACAGCTGTCAGTCCTTGGGATGGGCCAGCATGAGCCAACAAAAGTGGGGATTGTTTGTTCAAATTTCCTTCTTGGCAGTTCATGAAAAGAGCACTGGGAGAAATCCAGTGGCCATGCTAGTTTTACAGAAACAGAGTATCTCAGTGACTGCAGCTCGTCACGACAATAGCAGACCAGTGATGAGACACAGCTGAAAATAAATAAACATCTGAAAACACTGGTTCTGGTTACAGCAGCACTGCTTACAGCCCGTAGGCACAATTACAGCATTATAAAGAGTGGACACAAGAATGTAAAACCGCCCACACAGTCTGATGTAAACCAACACCCCAACAACAAATACTAACTTTGTGATTTTTATGTTAGTTTATCAGCCAATTTAATGCTGTATTTTCTGATGCCATAATTTGTGATATTGAACATGTTACAGAATTATGCATAACATTGCAAAAATGACCTGTATCTTACTGGGTCAAACCCTGTTGATAATACATTATATTTAATATGCAACTTTAAAATCACCATTCACTTAGCTCCTGTTTGTATTTTCCTCCAAGCCCCAGTTAGTATTAAGGAAAGCATAGCAGTCTCAGTAATTATAGATTAGACTGTGAAATTTGAGTTTTTATTCCCAATATACTCAGAGGATCCTTTGACTGTTTCATCCATCAAGTTGCTGCATTTATAAGGTTATTGGCTAAATTACCTCTGTAATTTGTAGTGTTTTTCTCTAATACTCAAACAAACCAACAAAAAAATAAATAAATAAATAGTTGTAAGACATCATGAATCAGCTGTTAATTATTTGCAGTGATGCAAATAACAGATGGACAAGTGCACAACTATACAAGTGAAACATCACACTATTGTTTTGCAGAACTATGCAGAACTATCAGCAAATTTAAAAGCAAATACTGAAGAAGAAAAACGTGACATACCTGAATTAAAGGAACCGAGACACACAAGCAATAAAATCTTGGAGATGATTTTGGCTTTTAAAGGAGCCTCCTTCTCTGCCTTCATCTTGGGTCTCAAACTTTGTTTTCGTCCCAGACAACCAGCATGATTTGTGACTGTGAGCAGGATGGAGAACACAGTCATTCATTCAGACTCTGCTGGGACTGAGTACATGTTGTTCTCAAAAGGAGAAGCAGGACAAAAGTGTGTGTGTCTGGATGTCCGTTTTAGCTTTTGTGTTATGTAATATTGATAAACACAATAAAATCTGTAACATAGCAATGACAGGTGTCAGTTTTCATCATCTCACAATATGAGTATTAATTTTGTTTAAAAAAATCATGATTTTGCTTGTCTGTCAGCCTTATCATGCCTGCAGCTGGATTGAGTAATATAAATAGGAAAGACAGTGGGGTCATTCAAACAGGTTTATTCTCTAGGAAGCATGAATGTACTCTGTAAATGTCCTGGCAGACAGACCATCAGACTTGAATTTTTCCTGTGTACAAACTGACATTTTGGTCCAACACTGGTGCAAAACAAAAGGTCAAGGACTCACCAAAACATATGGATTAACCATCTGAGAACCATGAATATCCATAACCATGTCATGAGAAGCTGGATTAAGTTTTTAACACACAGCGCCATAGACTCAGGGGTCCCTCAAAGGAAAATGTCCTGCTGACTGTGGAAGAAAGGGGATTACCAAGATTACTACCAATCATCCTCTGGGGACCATGAATGGCCAATATTGGCAATTTGGTCAGTGTTTGTCAAGATATAGTATCTTGATCTGAGTCAAACTGTTGGATTCATTTGAACTGACTTAAACTAACCAGCTGATGTGACCATCCTTAGACCACAGGAGCAGGATAGGTTTGTTTTAGCTGCATTCTGTTGCTGAGTTCATTACCTTTGCCAAAGAGGTCATAGTTCAGAGGAGCCCTGCCTCTGAGCCTGTTGGGGAACGACAAATTCCCACGAAGCTATCTACACTCTCTGAAAACTCTTAAAAATCAATCAACTATAAAAACTGAATGGTAACCAATCAAAAGAGGCAAGACTGAGGAGATCATCTGGCATCTTTCAGTGACTAAAAAGTCAAGCAGTTGCATTTAGTAGCAGCTTTAGGAGCAAGATAGTTTTGAGATTTCTGCCCTCAAGGTTGGTTTCATAATTTGTCATCTCTGTCCTAAAACAATAATCAGGTGCCAAAATGAACAGTGAAACAGATTGTTTGCTTTAATGATTCCTGTTTACACTGACTATTAACAGATCCATTCCTTAAATGTAAGTGATGGGCAGTGGCGGATCTAGAATTTTTCCATAATCAGGGGCCATAGAGGGGCCACATTTTTTACAGAGGGGTCAACTATAGGTCCAACATTCATGCACATTTCCTTATTCAGTAAGATGCATACACAGAATATTTCACCAGTCATTCATTGTTTGCTGTTGGCTCCATAGCTTTTGGTAAAGACACACATAATTGGGGCCCGAGCACAGAGTGAGGACCCTATTGTTCTGCAAGGAGTTTTTATTATTATTCTCTTTCTGCCAAATGAATCGCCTGTTTGGGGACTTGCCCATACTCAAAAACTCATGAAAGTTGGCAGAAACATCAGTCATGGCGAAAATTTACGTGTGATATGGTGATTGGAAATGGGTGTGGCAAAATGGCTCGCTATAGCGCCCCCTAAAGTGCAGCCCCTGCCTCCAGTTTAACGTACATGTACGAAACATGGTACACATTATGTAACTGATCGAAGCAGACAAAAAAAGTCTCTTGGAGCAATGCCTTCAAACAAACAGGAAGTTGGCCATTTTGGTTTCTGTGGCCATTTTTTGCCACTTTTGGAAAAGCACACACTTTATATTTTAACGAACTCCTCCTAGAGATTTTACCCGATCGACTTCAAATTTGGTCAGCACTATCT
Organism: Chaunax sp. Z400; assembly: GCA_037577475.1. Lineage (NCBI taxonomy): Eukaryota > Metazoa > Chordata > Actinopteri > Lophiiformes > Chaunacidae > Chaunax > Chaunax sp. Z400. Next base: position 4,826,322 of record CM075201.1, read on the forward strand.
AAACCCCATAAGGATGAAAAGTTGTTCAAATCCTGAGTCTTCGTTGAACAGTGTGGGCGTGGCCAGCCGTCAAATTGAGTCAAATTTTGAACCGCTGTGCAATAAACACTCATTATAAAATGTGTGATTAGTGAAAATCGTTTTAGCTCAATACCCAACATTGTATGGGTGTTATTCTAATTTCCTATTCATATCTCAAACAGGCCTATAAGCAACTAATTATAATAGAGGACAAGTGTGTATTTCTTAGAAGTTTATGGACTATACTCAGCAGGAATAATCACGGTGTATGTAGCCTATGTGACATGTAGGATTGACAGATAGTATTAACAGATAGAAATATTAATTAATTTCAGTCAAAAGTACTATAATTTAATTATTGTCATTATGATACTCAAGTGTCAGCACATTTAATTTCAAATTGGTTTCAGATGTATGATAATACTATTAAAACTGCAGCCAGTTATATGCAAAGAGGAATGCAGATCAGTGATGCAGATCGTTGACTATGAGGGTTAATTGCTCGTGGATCTGTTGGTAGTGCCTTAGCGCTCAGGTAGGGAGATCACGCTTTTCTTCCTCACTCAATACAGATGAGTGAAGGCAGGAGCTGCGTGTTGTCGTCTCTTCATCTTCTCCCACTACTATTCCCTGTTTAAGGTAATTAATTACTGTCCACGAAGCGCTATAAAATGATAAGCAACTGGCTAACTCCGCGAGTGTTTAAGCTAGCTGCCTGACACCGTATCGCTCTTCCTTAGTGTTGACTGGTCGCCTTTGACATTGACATTTGACATCTTGATGTCTCTGACATGTGATAATGGGATAATTGGGAATCACTGATTAATATTCCCTCTTTATCATCAGTGTCAATCTAGAGGAAGCTGAATGTAAGCAGAAGAAAGCAAAGGTTTGGCCTTTTTGGCGTTGGTGGAAGGTAAGTTTATCAGACATGAACAATAAAAAGTAGAAGATTTCTCGAGAGACTTTAATGTGGGTCTGATGCTTGATGCGTATCTCAACACTACTATTTCTACCCAACAGAAAACGAAACAGACTGCTGGAAAAGACCATGAGGCAGACAATACTAACATTGTAACTGATGCAGGACAGAGGTACGACATTCTTTTACTGTTTATTGCAGCTTTAATTTGATTTAGAGCTGAATCTTTAACTTGGTTTAATTTCTGTGACTGGACTATACAGTAAAATCACATCTGTGTTTCCCCTTATCAACAGAATCGACTGTATTGTGACGGCTGATGGTGGAGACACTGGTGGCATGGACTCTTTATCCACTGGTCTCCAGGACTCGTCATCCAGCTGGGACTTCCCCATCTCACCACTATGTTAGACTACAGTGGAAATATTTAGGTCTGACATTCTTTAACTGTTAATTAAAGCTCTTCAAAAACAAAAGAATCTTGAGGAATGTCTATTTTCTTTTATCGAGGTTTGGTTTAGGCATCAGCATGATTTGGTTTAGATGGTGGTTTGGATTAAAATGACTGCTTTGTTAAGAGACGAGGTGACTTAGTAGCCAGAGTCGGTTTAGGACTGTGTAGCACTAATTGACACCTAAAACAATCGTTTGCTCTCAAGATGCACAATATTTCTGGAGCAATGTGGTTTAAAAAATATGTTGGATTCAAGCTGTGTTAATGTTCCTACAAGCCAAATGTGCTGTAATTAGGAAAAACAAACAGACGGCCATTTTTATGTGAGGTGTTCAATGTGGGTGTCAAAGAGAGAGAGAGCAAGGAAAATCTGATGGGTTTTAAAGTCACTCAGTGAGTGGTTTTGTTATTCCAAAAATCTTTGTATTACAATTGTCCAGGCTGTGAAGGAGATTAATCCTACTCCTCTCAGTCCTGTATATTAAACAAGAGGCATCAGGAGATGGTATATTCCACCGGCTCCCCAAAATCTCTGAGTATGTTTGCATGAATACAAGTTCCTTCAGCTTAGCAGTCAGTCAGAAATACATTTCAAAATCATGCTAATGAAAACTGGACAAATGACACTATATCAAGAGTGAAATCAAGCAAGGTGTTGAAATGAGATACATTTGATAATAGTCACAGCGCCACCGAGTGGAAACAGGAGGTTATATACTTCAGAATTTGATGTGCTACTATCAGGCCGTTCACCACAATGATCTCAAATTTGCTCAGTAAAGCCATAAGGCCTTGATGAAGCGTTAATGTAAATATTGTGAGTTTGGGTCCCATGGCGGGGGTGCGACGTTTGATCTTCGCCATCAAACAGGAAGTTGGTGTTGAGAGGCCAGGGAAGCTCAGATGCTCACTAAAACTGACACACTCGTCAAAGGTGGTAGTACTTATGATCTTATATGGTTTACAGGATCGGTTATGGCAAATTGGCTCCAAAGCGCCCCCTGGAAAACTTCAAATAAGCATATCTGAGTCTGTTTAACCTACATGTATGAAATTTGGTAGACATGTTTAAAGTCCCATCTGCAATATTGAGTAACAGTGATAGCGCCACATGCTGGCAAATGCAAAAATGTCTTGTGTGACAATTTTGTTTGATTTTAATTATAGTTTTATGGTGTGGCCTTCACACGATATAATCAAAGACTAGTCAAAATTATTAGGTGGTGTCTAGCGCCACATAGTGGACAAAATGAGGTAAATCACAATCCCTCCATCAGTGTCCAAAATGCATGCAGATACAGAGCCTTGCATTTATCCAGGTGTGCAGTGTTGAGGCCGACGGGCACATGCCCTGATGGGTGCCGGGGTGCGAGGGCCTGTTCAACACTGCATGCAGCTTTAATTGAATATATTATGCAAATTGTGCCTTTTTCAAGCACATTGTGTACATCAAAAAAGTTTAGCCATTATTGAATTTTATACTAGGATACATAAATAAATATAAAACATAAGACACTTTTTTCCAATTATTATTTTTATTTTTTTTATTTTTACATTAAAGAAAATACTTATATACTTTATTACAGCATACACAACAGTTTAGAGGAGAAAAACTTGACACAGACAAGAATTTAAGTTGTAAACAAACAGAAAAAAAAAGACAGACAAGTGACAGGACAGGGTCACTTCAGGGGCCAATCAGATTTCAGCTGGGGCCAGGCCCCTCTGGCTCGGCCCCTGGTGATGGGAGCCAAAATCAACACTTCTTGTTCTGTACAATAAACAAAATAGCCTTATAGCAGTCTCAGTTAGACAAATGAAGTAGGAGTCTTCCAAATTATAAACATTTAAAATCAAAACTGACCAGACATTTTGTGTATTTGTATAACTGGCACAGTGGAAAAGATTTATTGTTTTATTTTCAGCCTGCTGTCATCTACTGGTGTAAAAGAAAAATGACAGCATAAGTGTTATAAATAAGACGAAGCAGCAATAAGTAAATACTTTGAACAGTCAGCTGTTGCTTCAACATATTGAACCAGAAAACCTTAAAAAATATAAAAAACAATTCATTATAAATAAATCAAATATAACAATTTCTCATGTGGATGAGTGACATAGTCTAGAAGTGGGTAGCTGTGACTTTAAGGCTCCACACCAACCACCAATGAGGGAAGACGCTGAGTTGCTTAGCAACAGAACAACAATGAAAGGTGCTTTTTTGGGATTACACTTTTAGCCAATGCTAATTATAACATCCATGTGCCTTTCTATTTAATTCTTCTGTGATGGCTGGAATCGTGTTGTGTGAGACGTTTGAGCTCTACAATCGCCTCAACCAGGGTAGCTGTGTGTCAAGGCTGGCAGAGATCAACTACCTCTGTCTGATTGGTAAGGGATGTGTTGAAGCTCAGCCATAGTGGGTTTTCCTTGCAGTTAATGTCTGTGAGTCTGTGTGTGACCACTCAGAGTTGGATTTGTTCTCCTCTAATTCATTTTAACTTTACCTGTGTTTCTTTTCTAGATGCTCGCGAAACTCAAGATTACAGAACGAGTCACATCGTCACAGCTAAAAATGTCAAAACGGTATGGATGTGATAGTTGCCTCGGTTTTGTGATTCATGTCCATCTGCCCCATCAGACTTGAACTGATGCATACAAATAGGCAAAATGGACAGAAGTGTAGCTTTTGTAAAATATCATAGACAATCCATGCAAATGGTTAATACTGTTGAAGCATTAGTATTATTACACATAGGTAACTGTAAACTGATGTGGGCCTCGCTAAATAGATAAAGACGTAGTTCAAGTGACACTTCAACACCCATTAAAAGTAAGCCGAGTTACAGCTTGTCTCTCTGAAGTCTCCACCTGATCTATTATCCTTATTTGTAGATCTCCTTACCCAGCCCACCTCCTCCGCTTAACTCAGTGAGGCGTAAAGTAAGGAACGTGGCTCTGAGATGTCTGTTGAGCTTTGGGATGAGGGGATGGTAAAGATCAGAGACTTAACGGGATATTCCTATCAATTTCAGATGTTTGTTAAAAAAAAAAAAGTATATCAGTTGAGGGGACCCTGGTCCTTTTTGGCCTAGCCCAAAATTTCTATTAATATTTAATTTACCTGGTAAAACTAGAAAGGACTCAGAGAGTACATACCTCTGCCAATAGTAGTAGCTTATGAGTCATCAACAAAAACACGATTTCCCATAATGCCAGATCTATTTTTGGTCTAGATATAACTTCTTACCTTTCACAGATACATGAAATCCATTAGAATGACTCTGAATCTGCATTATCTCACTGACATATTGGTGGCAAATCAAAAAGATCCAAGGAAAGGCGTGCTTCCTGGACTCAAAATGAGTTTGTTGGAAGTGCTCTTTGGATAGGGATACATCTAGACATGAAAATCGTAAGGAAACTCCATAGCATATAACTTAAGTATATTATTAAGTAAATATTGTTGTTCCAATGGTTATTGATTTAAATGAACAAATTGAAAGACAAGCCTCAAAAATGCTGCTTACTTTCGTGATTCCTTCGGTTTCTAGGATTATTTTGTTTGTGGAATCTAAAAACTGTCTGGGCGACTCATTCCAGGATTCAGAGGGCACATTCCTCCTCCCAGAGGCTGTGGAAGTGGACAGCATGCAGCACATTGTGGTCTATGACAGCAACACAAGTTCTTTACAGGAACAAGGTAAGTGTCTAAGGATGATTTACCAGTTTTATTTTTAAGTAAGTAAGTTTTATTGTACTTTTTCTGTATTTTTCACAATTCCTCTTAAAGAAATCTCGTAGTTCCTTATAGACGATGCTCCCAATGTGAATTTCAGCCACTTACTGTACGTCTGCACACTGTTAATGATGTTGGTTTCTGATTGTTATCATAGGTAGAGCAGTTGAATGTGCCCTGGTGCTTGCTAAAGCTAGCCTCTACCCAGTCCGCATAGTGAGAGGAGGGTTTCAAAGGTTCTCTGCTTTATACCCTTTTTTAAGGACCGAGAAAATCATCTACACAATCAAGGTAAAACAAGCACACCTGACCTGGGGCCTCATATACTCATAATTAAGTCTGAAGGTTCATGTCAATCCTCCAAGAGGACTTTGGTCCTCCTTTCATTATCTACAGTTTATGTGTACAGTTATATTGCTTTAATCAGTCACCATTGATTGAACGCCACATTTAATATTCCATTACTGTTTTCTAACTTTTTAAAACTTTTTATATCATCAGTAATTAGCTTTGTTTCAAGGGTTACTTCGCGATGGTCCCACAAAAAGAGAGATCATTACGCGAGAATGACTTGATGTCCATAATCAGTCTCAGTCCATCAAGTTCACAGAGGAAACCAAGTGACCAGTGTCTCATGATGTCCACATGGCAGGCATACAAAGAAACCCAGTGAAAACCTGTAAAGTAAATAAATCAGAGAGAGAAAAGAAAGGGAAGAACCACAGATGTGACAAAAGGAATCCCCTGATGTTGGTTTTGACTTCACTATTCTTCACTATTCAGACTAAATACACTGGGAAATGACAAGACAATGGGAAACAGGTGGCACAGGGAGGAGGATAACCTATCAGACACAGTGGGGGGGAAAATGGAGAAGGGAACTTGAGGGGGAAGACACAATAAAGATGCATTAATAAACTAACATGGAACAGGGACCACATGGGCACAGAGGGAGAGTGAACAAACCAGAACTGAAAACAGACGAAAACAGACATAGGGGATATAACAGAAAACAAGAAAAGACTACAGAAAGTATAAAGCACAAGATACGACATGGAGAACTCCGCTTTCAACATAAAATCATTTTAATTTGATTTAATTTAAAATATTTCTGGATCATCTCAGGAGCTGGAAGACCTGAAGACCTATCCAGTGGAGGTCTTAGCAGGACTGCTGTATATGGGTGATCAGAAACAAGGCACAGACACCAGTATCCTCAAAGACCTTAAGATCGGCGCTGTGATCAGGATCTCACAGAACGACACTCTGGAGTATGGAAGGACTGGATGTTGGAATATCATTAGAGAAAATTCTGAATGTCATGTGTCATGGCTGTTGATTTGTTTTTTATTGTTTATGTCTAGATCCATAAAGAGGGAGCAGACGATCCTTAACATCCCTGTGGCTGACTCAGCGGTTTCTGACTTATACTCATGTTTTGAAAGGATTTGTACTTTTATTGGTAGGTCATGCCAACACTTTACTTAACAGCCTTTTAAATATATACACATTTTTGTAAGGATTTAGAAGTCTATGAATTTTGCCCTTGAAGATTTTACAATTGGTTGAATTGTAATGAAAACTGCAATGATCAAAAAAGCAAATATAAATCTAAAATGCAGGATAGGATGTCATGCAAAACATCTGCAGAAGTGATTTATTATTGAACATATGATGATAGTACAGCTCACAGGAATGTATGGTTTACTTTATTCTACAATTGGTGTCACAGCTGGGATACAAGAAATGCTATTTAGGCAGCTTATGCAGATGACATTGTCATATGCAGATGCTAAATTTAAATTTGGAATATCTAATTTTATCAAATGTAAATCTCATTGAATTTGTCATCAGATTTAAAGGAGAGCAGGAAAAGCACAAAAAAAAGCACACATTCAAATTCCAGATCAAGAGAGAGCATTCAAGATTATCTTCATTTGTCATTAAAAGTACCATTATAAAATACAGCTGACGGATATTTGGAATCACACAGGACCAGGCTTTAAAAGCCAACAAACATTAAAACAGTTCAAATGTGTGGGTGTATTAAAATAGATACTAAAATGTGTGCATTATAGGTTCTGCATAGGATCAATCACAATTTAAATAACTAAATATAACAAACATTGTATGAGCACAATTTGAAGCAGGGCAGAGATAATATTTTGGGATTTATGTTCAAAGAGTTCAATGATGAAATTGTTTCATATACAGTAGAGATGATATACTATACAGCCCATTGTTTGGAGATTTGTTTTTTGTTAAAATAGCCTTCTTTCCTCTATTTTCAGATTCTCAAATCTGCATGGGTTCTCGAGTCCTGATAGTTTCCATGCAGGGCAGAAGCCGCTGCAGTGCTGTAATCATTGCCTTTCTCATGCACCACCTTAAATACACACTCAAGGCAAGTGAGGTTCATTCGGTTTGTTTTCAGTGGGTGCAGAATTGGTTAGAATTTGGAATTTGGTCGATACACTCAGTGAGGACAGGGTTTTGCCACATGGCCTATTTAGCAGCATCAATCTTCTCATCTAAATCTTGGCAACAGGATTTTAACAGAGACATGTGATGATGCAATTGGTCTGACTTTTTCAGGAGGCCTGGAAGTACACGCTCAAATGCAAACCCTGCATGAGGCCAAACACAGGGTTTCTACAGCAGCTGTCTGAGTGGGAGCTTCACACCATGGGAACAAAAGTGACTGATGTCTCTGAATGTCATTTTTAAAAAGGAACAAACAACAGTGTCAGTGATTTTGATAAGTCATATTCACTTCCTGTTGTAAAAACAAAGTAATTCTGATTTTTTTATTATTATACCTTATTCTTTGTGGCAGTCTTGGTCTGATTAAACTTAAGGTAGGCATACACTTTACAATTTGAGCCAATTTTTGACCAACTCCCCAAAGTCTCCAAAGTCCCAAACCATACTGCCCGTGTCTTCTTAGCTACCTGTGTGACCATATGCTAGTGTCTCTATTATTTAGACATTGAATTCACAGCATGACACCAATGATGATGGCAGCACGTTCTGGCTTTTCATGGTGAAACCTTTGCTAGCAAACAAACTTCTACTCCTTCTTTGGTAAACAAACTTTAACCTGCCCAGGGGGAGCTTTCAAATAATAATTCTTGGCAAATGTTAATAACCAGACCGGTCCGCAGGGGCCAATGGTCCTATTTTACAGCAACGGTTTGAACAGTCGGGTCGTGGTGTAACGTTCGAACTGTGTGAGCACATGAATTGTGAGCATGGCCCTAACATTGCACAATAAATATTTCTAAAATCGTACAGTGTATGCCCAACTTTATGTGATGTGATTGTGTTGAGGTCAGCAACGTTAGAGAGACATGTCTTCATTTTTGTAACAAAGAGTATCTTTTTATCTTAGTATCTTTTTTTTTTTTTTAGGAGTACTCTGCACCTCTCAAAGGATGAGTATAATTGATGTTGGCCTATTCAGCCTTGTAACATCAGGACAATCAGCGTCATTTAAAATTCTTCAAGGATGTTTTACAGGACATAGTTACTACATTTAGAGAAATAAGAAGAATCAGAAATAAAATGCAGTGACACATAGAGTGTTTTTGGATGTATATGCAAATGTTATGCTTCTTTTTCTTTGTTTTTGTAATAATAAACAAAGTTATTTATGAATAAATTACATTACTTGTAGTTTAATCCATACATGGCTCTGTCAGAGGTACTGACAATAATGAACACAGTTTTTGCCTGTTTATTGAGTTACATAACATGGTTAAGATCATGTGCCAAAAACAAATGGTAAATTTATGCCCTGAAAACTACTTCGCAGGGGAGAGAACTCCGTCCTTGTAGAGTATTGACCAAATACCCTATATCAATGTTTTTTATATAGACGGATACGGCTAGGAACATACTTTAGTGTTATTTCACTAAACTATAGAACTGAAATGTGTGACCTGAAAGGCTAAACTCAGGGAAAGTATTTTGAAGTTCCGAAGGTCCTGGTGCTGATTGGCTGAACGGAACGGGACATCTGATTGGACCAACCATTTGCAAATGAGCACACCCAACAACGCACGCAGGAACTGTCATGGAGTTTTGTAAAGTATCTAAATTATTAGCTGATACATAATCGGATGTTTTCGGAATGCCATGGCGCATGCCTTCGAAATAAAAGCACTAACTTGTAATCCTAAAATATTTTCAAATTGTACAGCAAGATAAGTTAACTCGGATCTAGTCAAGACAAAGAAGAAATAGTCAGTTTTCATCTTCACAATTCTCTAGTAATGACTAACTTCCCAACGTTTCAGCTATGCAAGAGAAAGATATCTATAACCTAATCCACTTAAACACATCCCACGTTCGAAAACCCCCCCAAAACTTACCAGACCCATTCTTCTCCTAAACAGCATAACATACTGTAGATACAGACTGCCATCTCCTTTCTTTCTTCACCCTTCTTTTTTTGTTTTTACAGCTCAAAATTCAATAATATATACACAATACAATCAATATACTCATTCTGAGAGAAATGTTACTCAGATAGTTCATAATGTCCTGCATAATTTCTTTATACATTCCCTTAAATTGAAGAGTATTTGAGCTACATTTTAATTCATTGTCTAGAGAATTCCACACTTTAACAATATATTCTGAAATACACATTTGCCTTAATGTAGTACATGCCTATGAACTTTTGGGCTTAAATTTCCTTCTGTGATCTTCATCAATTGATATTAATATTAATATACACAGCTTATATTTTAAATCTTGGGTTATAGTCTATTTATAGCTTTAAACATTACTAATAATTTTTTTTAAATCAACTGAATCTTTAAATTTCAACGCATAATTTTTTATAATCAGTCCTTTGGTGTGTTGTCTTACACCAGCCTTTTATGAGTCTTCTCATTTGTGCACTCCAATCTCGTTGTGACACACCTCCATTAAAAGACAAACTGTAATGGCGCTCACCTCCACAGGAGCCAGGTGCCCTCTCTGACTGGTAGGAGAACTGATAATGCAAGTCTTCTTCACTCATCTGTCCGAAGAACAGTTTGAGCAGGCAGAATGAACAGTGCATTAAAGGGCCTGTCGTGATCCGGATCACCACCAATCATCAAACACATCAAAAACCCATTTATAATTTCTTGAGCAACCCTGCAAACAGCAGACAGTCAGACAAACACTGGCAAAATTATAGCCTACTTGACGGGAGGACATCTAAAAGTTTTGGGCCCAATACTGACAATGAAAGTATTTTGGAAATGGGAGGTTATCCAAAACATGGACACTAAAATACTTTATTACTAACGCTTTTATTCTGAAGGCTCCGACAGGAAGTCTCGCTTGTTTGCTTCGTTCCCCCACTGACAAAAAACAAGTTGAGCCACAACGGAGCTTCATTTGTCACCTAATTCGTGGAGGGCCTCCTTATATCACAGTAGATCATGTTGTTCAATCCAACAGGTTTGACTGAATGTTTACGCGAATGGCAGGATTTAGAGAAGAACTACCAACAAATTCTGGTAAGTAACACAGGACGTCCCTCCTCAGCTGCAGGTTACCTACTACTGGTAAGCTGACAGACTGGGTTTGACACAGGCAACACGGGGATCCGCCGCCCATAACAGCCAGAGATGGTTGTACGGTGACAAACCCTAAAATAATAAAATAAATAAACAAACAACAAACTTTATTGTAAGTTAAAGGAGATTGTTGAGTAGATAAACGTCAGCAGAACGATTGTCCCAGTGTCCCAGCACGGCCCCGTTTGGGGAAGCACCACGGAACGATTCGGTGTGATATTTACTTTCTTAGTTTGTATTACAACAAACATACTGTAAAGTAGTAAATGGAACATATCAAAATGATTGTACTGGCGTGTTCTCATTCTATAGCCATGACTTAGTTTATATAAGGTCGGCCTGCACTGATTGAGGAAAGCAGATCCTTTAAGTTTAAAGTTCTAATTCCACACCAGTGAAATACTCTGAAAGCAGGGGTGTTGCTAGACATAAAGCTGAGGCCCCACAGGCCCCCCCATTACTCAAATCCCTTTTTTCCTTGAATGCCTGTCACTGTCATGCAGCAGTGCTTACTGGGGAACAGCAGATCAATACTGGGGTACAAGCCCCACTAAAACGGGTCTAGCAGATCCCCTGCCTAAAAGTATTTAAGTACGTATACTCCAGTCATATGCAAACTTCCTTTTAATTTATTTTAATTTATTAATTTTATTTTATTTATATTCTGTAGTTTACAACAATGCATCATTTTTGCATCATCCTGTTTGCTTTGTCTATAAAATCTTGATCTTCAAAGTTATTTATAGCTTTATGAGAAAACATATTTGTTTTCCCTGAAGAGCCTGCTGCAACACAAGTGATCGATCAAACTGTTGAATTTGCGATTAGAAGATTTAATGCATCAGAACTCTGTAAACTCAACACATCACTTACTGTGGAAGTCAACACAGGATCACTATTGCAACACAGCTAACTGTGCAGCACTCTTGAGCAACTGTCATCGCAGGTCACATGATTAATGGAAAACAATAATCCAATGTCAGAATAAACCAGAGCAGTCACACCTCACGTACAGTATGTTGACGTATGTATGTATGTATGTACATACATTAAAGGACCATTCTGTTTTTTTTGTGTGCATGTTTTATTCCAATAAACATAAATCCTATTATTATTACATGTCCACCGTTTTCCAAACCTTTAAAGATAAATGTGCTCTGCGCTTGTTGAGAGATTAATGTTATCTTTTCTTCTGTCTTCTCTACCTTCCAGCTTCGTGAGTGAATCAAAATGTAAACTTTTGGCATCCCGTAACAAAACTGTATATATTCCTGTTTTACACCTCCAGGACACCCATCGTCTATATAAACAGAAACTTGAGGAGGTGACCAAACTACAAGACAGCTGCTCCGGTGCTATAGCCCGTCAGAGGAAGCAACTGAAAGAGCTCAGCGTGTCACTGAAAGAGTACGTATTGATCAGCAATTTAATTGAGAATATGTTGGCAGTGTTTTTGAATCAGTAGAGTAAAACATTCTAGATTACTTTAATGCCCCCAATGGTCTTCTTGTTAAAGCTAATAAACATCTTAAGCTCATAGAAAATGTAAAATACAGTCAAACTTGGTTTACCGACAACCTCTGCAAGACGACCCTCAGCTCATAACGACAGCTTTGTCGTGGCCCGGTTTTATTTCCCATTGACATAAGCATTTAGTGTTCTGTATAAGACGCCCGCCTGTCCAACGCGACCATGATCAGCACGGCTGGAGACCACATGTTACCCATCACTGCCGATAACGACTGCACGATAAGAGGTCAGGTTTCTGACCTACTAAACAGTATACGGTGTATAGCAAGCGGTATAAAGTGGGACTTTTCCCAAGCAATGTTCAGTAACTTTTGATTTCATATGGACATGGTGGCAGGCAAACGGAAGCAGGTGAAAGTGGAGAAGAAGACGTTGACGCTGGGTGAGATCGTGTGATCATGTCAACAAGAAACACGCTGCTCATGTGTAGAACGTACGCAAAAATGTTCAGCTGTGATTGTCTGGACAGACAGACAGACAGACAGACAGACAGACAGACAGATAGATAGATAGATAGATAGATAGACAGATAGATAGATAGATAGATAGATAGATAGATAGATAGATAGATTGACAGACAGACAGACAGACAGATAGATAGATAGATAGATAGATAGACAGACAGATAGATAGATAGACAGACAGACAGATAGATAGATAGATAGATAGACAGACAGATAGATAGATAGATAGATAGATAGATAGATAGATAGATAGATAGACAGACAGATAGATAGATAGATAGATAGATAGACAGATAGATAGATAGATAGATAGATAGAGAGATAGATAGATTGATAGACAGATAGATAGACAGACAGATAGATAGATAGATAGATAGATAGATAGATAGATTGATAGACAGATAGATAGACAGACAGATAGATAGATAGATAGATAGATAGATAGATAGACAGACAGACAGATAGATAGATAGATAGATTGATAGATAGATAGATAGACAGACAGATAGATAGATAGATAGATTGATAGATACATAGATAGATAGACAGATAGATAGATAGATAGATAGATTGATAGATACATAGATAGATAGACAGATAGATAGATAGACAGATAGATAGATTGATAGATAGATAGATTGATAGATAGATAGATAGATAGATAGACAGACAGATAGATTGATAGATACATAGATAGATAGATAGATAGACAGATAGACAGATAGATAGATAGATAGATAGATAGATAGATAGATGATAGATAGATAGATAGATAGATAGATTGATAGACAGATAGATAGACAGACAGATAGATAGATAGATAGATAGATAGATAGATAGATAGACAGATAGATAGACAGATAGATAGATAGATAGACAGATAGATAGATAGACAGATAGATAGATAGACAGACAGATAGATAGACAGACAGATAGATAGACAGACAGATAGATAGACAGATAGATAGATGGACAGACGGATAGATAGACAGATAGATAGATGATAGATAGACGGATAGACAGACAGATAGATAGACAGATAGATAGATAGACGGATAGACAGATAGATAGATAGATAGACAGATAGACAGATAGATAGACAGACAGATAGACAGATAGATAGATAGACAGATAGATAGATAGACAGACAGATAGACAGATAGATAGATAGATAGATAGATGCCTTAGTATCAGAGCTTAAGGGAACTGGATAGAAAGAAGGACCTGGCTATTAGATCTGTTCTTTGGTTGGAACCCAGTCAGGTATTCTGACCCTTGTTTTCTCCAGGACAGTCTCCACAGTTCTGAGGACCGTAGGGTTAAAAATGACAAAATGTCATCATCAACAGCAAGACAAAATGCAACAACACACATTGTGAGTGGTTCTATATGTCCTATATAAATAAACATGCCATAATATTTGTTTTTCCATGATCAGATGCAGAGAAAATCATCCAACACCCAAATTAAGTCCAGAGGACATGGATACCATCGCTGAAATCAAGGACTCCATGAAGGACAGAGAGAAAACTTTCTCTGAGATGGAAGCTTTTCTGCCAAAGAAGAATGGGTTTGTTTGAAATAGAACCATGAATATGTTGCAACAGCTTGACTTCATGTGACCGGATGCATTTTAAAGCATGTCACTCCTCTTCCTGTTTAGGTTGTACCTCACTCTTGTTCTAGGAAATGTCAACGTAACACTCCTCAACAAACAGTCAAAGTTAGTCTCATTGATCTTCAATGTCTTACTGTTCAAAACGAACGTTTCTTTTTAAACACAGTCATGTCAGCATCACATTAACATCATTTCTGTTCGCCGTCCATCAAACAGATTCTCCTACAAAGATGAATATGAGAAATTTAAACTGATCCTCACCGTCATCCTCTTCATGTTCTCCTTCACGTGTTGCTTTCTGTTCAGCTACAGGTACGCCTCGTTTATGTCAGAATCAATCCACCAAATTTAGCTATTTTCTTGGATTAAAAATGGATTTCTTTTGTTTTTGTTCAGGGTCCTAGATGCCCTGTTCAACTTCCTGATGGTGTGGTATTACTGCACACTCACCATCCGGGAGAGTATCCTCATCAGCAACGGCTCAAGGTCTGCCACCGTCTCCATTATATTTATTATAAGGATGACAGATAAATGGTCACATAAAGGCTTCTTGAGGCGCTTTGAGCTCTGAGCCAAAAAAGAAATCTTCTGTAACCGTGTTAATTTTACATACAGTCCTTTAATCTTCATTATCCGTCCTCCATATTGTTTCAGAATCAAAGGTTGGTGGGTTTTCCATCACTATGTGTCGACTTTCCTCTCTGGAGTCATGCTTACTTGGTGAGTGACGTCATTCACTTTCCTTTATGCTTTCACCTTAACTATGCAGATGATTATAATACTATATTGGCTGGTTGGTGTTGAAATCTTTGTCTCACAATCATTTTGCTCTTGTCCACTTGAATGACAGAAAAATTGGGTTGGTGCTGCCTTCTAACCAGATGTTGTCTTTGTTCTCAGGCCTGAAGGCGCTCTCTACCAGATGTTCAGGAACCAGTTCCTGACATACTGTCTATACCAAAGTAAGAGATCCAAGCTGTGTCCCACTTCCACACTGTAGACTGAAATTATGAAATATATGTTCTATGTGTAAATCAGCATAGGAATGGTTCCCGCAGGCTTTTAACAGTGTAAAACATGGCAGAGGGTTACGTGAATTACAACTGAACACGTTAAGACCTGTTTTAAGTCAGTGTTATAAACGTTGACTATAATTATGTGCTTCAAACTTCATCACTCCAGATCCAGTGTTTTTGTCTTCTTCATATTGGGTCGTTTTAAGAATTTTTCCGGCCTGACAAAGTGAAAGTGTTCAGTGTTTTTTTTTTTTTAAGAAAATAAAACCATCACTAGCTAAAAGAAAAACATTATTTATTTAGCATGAATATTTTTTCTTAACGGTCTTGGGACCCCCTGTGGAGTCTTGATCCCTAAGGAAGGTAAGGAACCAATGAAAAACTGAACTAAAGCTTTATTATACTGTAAAATCAGAGTGTAATTGTGTTCACAAGTATGGACACAGTTTCAGTGCAACCTGTCGACAATCTTCAACATGAATAATCTTCACGTAATAACCGATATAATAACCACACTTTTTTGTTTTCTGTTTGCTAAATAGGCTTTGTCCAGTTTCTGCAGTACTACTACCAGAGTGGTTGTTTGTACAGACTCAGAGCTCTGGGAGAAAGACACACCATGGACCTTACAGTTGGTGAGTGCAGTCTAAACCGCTGTCAGTCACATTATCTGTCATGTCTATGCACTGTAGCTTTGTAAGAGAAGTATCTGTAATATAATATAGATCAAGCCTGAACTTAGTGACTGTTCTTTGCTCTGTGGGCCCTCAGAGGGTTTCCAGTCCTGGATGTGGAGAGGCTTGACCTTCCTCCTTCCTTTCCTGTTCTTTGGTCACGTAAGTAGCATCTTAATCGTGCTCATTGCTTACGTACATCTAAGGCTCTACATATGGAGATTTATCATTGCCTTCTCCAGAGAAAAAAATGAAGGGTGAAAATGTCAGTTTAAAAATACAAAATCAAAAGGCACCATAGTTAGCTTCTTAGAGTATTTTTGACTGCTGACTGTTCCTCCTTGTTACAGTTCTGGCAGCTCTACAACAGCATAACACTCTTCAAGATGTCTCAGCTCCCAGAGTGTAAAGAGTGGCAGGTCGGTACCAGAGAGCTTCAATGTTCCCTCAGCATTTACACGTGAAATTAAGTTAAATTCATCAAAAACATATTGAAGGCTATGATCAGTTCTTGGTTTATGGACAGTTAGTCGTTATACACACTGCAAATTGTTCTGTACTTTGCAGGATTGAAAATATTAGATGTTAGATGATGGAAAACACATGTATTTATTTCATGCACATGTATTCATTTCATGCACATGTAGTCATTGCATGGATCTCAATTTGAGGAGAAAATGTCTTAATACTGGTGAAATGATCTATCCATGCTTTTAAAACAAGATTATTAATCTCATGTTTCCAGATTTAAGATTTTAAATCTTGGCGAGTTCAGAACAATTCGCAGTGAAACAGTATTTTTTTCTAGTTCTGAGCTCTATATTAAAAATGTAAATAATACAAACACCCATTGACCTGTCACCTCGTTACACAATTTACCAGAGATGTCGTACCACTTCTCTTAGGATTCACAAGTCTGTCCAAACACACATATGTCATATGTCATGCACACACGGTTGTGGAAGGATGCCTGATGTTGTTTTAATGGTAAATGTTCATACATACAACGTGATTTACAAATCATAAAAAGGTCACAATCATCAAATTTACACTTTTGCTTCAGTTAGAAATAATCTCATGGTTGTCTGTACAGTTCAAAAACAGGAACTGCTAGCCAAAAACAGCTAGCCTGCGTCCCATGACTCCGATTGGTCTAAATCTAAATAAATAAAGGATAAAAAGAATAAAAGATAAATATCTGTGATCTAGTATTGAAGCCCACCACGAGATGAAGTCTTAAAAGTGCATGAAAATAGCCAAGAGCGCTTTTTTTTTATTAGCTTTCTAAGAAATTATAAAGTCTTCTCAGCCCAGTGAGTTATTATGATCCATTTTTTACCATCAGCTGTTGTCTCTCTTCTCACCTCCTCACGTTGTTAAAAGCCAAATCTGAATATATGAATGTCTTATACAGATTAAGTAAACAGATACAGATACTAGCTTGTTTATGTTTTTATGTTTATTCTGTATTTTTAGTTCTGTATTTAAAGTTCTATGAGTTGCAAATCCTCTAATGTTTTGTGTGTGTGTGTGTGTGTGTGTGTGTGTGTGTGTGTGTGTGTGTGTGTGTGTGTGTGTGTGTGTGTGTGTGTGTGTGTGTGTGGTTTAGGTTGTGATGTGTGGCTGCTCTTACATGGTGCTCTTCATGGGAAACTTCTTCACCACACTGGGAGTGGTTTACCAGAAATACACAAACAAGAAGGACAAGTCCAAGAGTTTATAAGACTGGAATCACGAACAGGGTGAAATGATAATGATTATAAACTTTATTTGTATCGCAGCTTTCATACCAGAAATGCTTTACAACAAATTATCCAAATCAGAATCACCAAAAATCCACCTGTTTATGGAACAAAAGACGTTCAAAGTTATCTCAGCTTTATGATTGTTATGATTGTACATGTACTGCTAAAAGCGTCCTTTTGATGTCATATTTGTGTCATGAAAGCAACATGTTGTACAGGTCAATCAAGACATTATCACACTGACCTGTGAAAAACAGGTACCTGGTAAGTCTTTGGTTGGACTAAGGATTTTCTGTCCTGGTCAGGATCGTACAACTCCAGTAGGAAAGTGTTACTCCATAAAGAAATGTGTTGATTTCATTATATTTATTTTGGGATTTAGTTTGTCACTCAGGAGCTTCTACATACTGTATTTTAGCTTCATGGAAAGTGCTCAATAAAACTTTATCCAAAACCTTCATTTGCTTTTGTTTTCACTCTTGTCGGATGATTTCAGGTAAATAATTGTTTACGGCCAAAATGGGGAAAATCATGTACTATTTTACAAAAAAGCAAATATTAATATACTTTTTTGGGTGATTCTTAAAGGTACATTTTGATGCTATTATTCATATACTTTATTTTGGCGTGAGCATTTTTAGCTTTTTGTTGAACCAAAAGTACATTTAAAGGATGCATTCATGTCTTACAGTCAGGTGTTAACATGGAAATTACAACAGTTATCATTTCTCTTTATACTGACCATTAAGTGATCCCATCCTTAACATACTCTACTGCCATTATACATGAGTAATGGTGGACAAAATCTGAAAATATGTGTTCAAATATTTACCTGAAGTAAAGTGTTGCTGCTTTACATCAAAAAGGCCACAAGGTGGAGGTATTGATTTACCTTAGCTGACAAACACACTGTGTGTCCTGACGTGTGTGTGTGCGTGTGCGTGTGCGTGTGTGTGTGAATACACTGAGTTGATTTCATCCAACAAAAATTCAAAATTCTTTGTTTGTGGACAAAAATCATCACACTTTCCTTTATTCGTGGGGATTTTGGGACTCATTTCCCAGATGATTCCCCCCTCTGTAGTGATCACTGTCTGCCGTCTGCTGCAGGACTACTGTTGGACTGCTGCACTTATTGTCCACATGCCATTGAGATCAGCATTAATTTCACTGAGTGAATGTTAGCAATCAGAGAATGGTTCAGAATCATTGATCTCGTATGAATGAGGCAATTATCAGGTCTGGGAGGCTGGACTCAGGACTCAGGGGCCTCCTCACAAGTCAGGACTGTCAGACCCCCTTTTAAGAGTTGATATGGTCGTCTACTCTAGCTTGTCGGATAGAGTAGATGGGATTAAGAATAATAGGCTATTTATAGATTATCTAGGTTTGCTCTCAGTGTAGGCACAAGCTGAATATACTGTAATATTAAGTAAAACCAAACTCAATTAATCTGTGTTTCAGTTTACTTAAACAGCTAAAAAAAAAGTACTTTTTGCTGAAAACTACAATATCGAATTGATTTAAGAAATGATTTAGCCTTATTTGAACAGCAGGCAAGATTTACTTCTTTAATAAGAATGAGTTCAGGGTTTAGAGCCAAAGGCTGAGAAGGAAAGTCTCCAAGATCTGCTGCCTCAGGGTAAGGATTGGCTCTAAACTAGGTTAAGAAGACTCTGTTTAGCTTTATACCTGCATCCTTGTGGCTGATGGAGACCAATCACTGCAGAGATGTTCTCCTCTTCTGTTTCTTCTATCGCCTGCAAAGCACTTTGAATGACATGCAGATAGTTGGAAAGGTACAATATAAAAAATCAAGTTTGGACTGATTAGTTTGAAAAACTACTGGATGGCCTAGAACCCATTTAATTTTGGTGAGGATTGATAAGAACCGGGATTTTTAGTTCAACATTGCCAAATCAGGTGGTTCTTGACATTTTCCCTAATTGAGCAAAAACTGCAGAACCGTTTTCCATAAACATTTGTAGAAGGGTGTGTTATGGGTCAGGCGAGCTAAATGTTTAGAATCATTCACCCTTGGACTAGGCATGCACTCTTGTGCCATTCTAATCCATGTCTTTATCAGTATCTGTACCCATAGCCTTACTTGGCATAGATGCAGCTTTAACCAGCAGTGGGTAGGACCGCCTGAACGTTATTAGGGTAAGCCTGAAATTTATACTGGTCGATCAATAGTGGACATATTTATTAGAAAACTATTTACAGAACAGCCTCGGAATCGAGCTTCAGATCAATGTTTTTGATCAAAAGAGTAAGAGAGCTATTTATAGAGCAAGTGTATTATAAGCTAAGCTAACCAAGGAGGACTTTTCTTCATCAGGAGTACAGATTATGATTATTTTATATATATGTATTTATTTATATATATATATATATATATATATATATATATATATATATATATACACTACCAGTCAAAAATTTGGACACGGTTTCCCATTCAAGTGGATGGGAAATCGTGTCCAAACTATTGACTGGTACTGTATATTACCTGCTGTAGCAGATACTCGTTTCAACAGAGTCCTCGTTCAACCCGACACTGTATGAACAGTGAGACACACCATATGACAAATGATGTCCTCTAAAAGTATGTCATTATATTGTCCATCCTGAATTATCACATGCATGTATCACTTACTTTATTTACAGATGATATGTGACTTACAGTATCATCACAGCTCATAGATGTTCTTAACCTCACCTTTACCTGAAGAAGAAGGTAACACGCCAACACACTGTGGGTATTTCTGAATGTAATTTTGTGGATAAAATATTTTTTATTCCTCCCAAAGAGCTTTAAATCCAGAATATGATGTATGTATGTAATTGTAACTAGTCCTGACACTTTTATATTGAATTTGCTGTTTAGTTTTAAAGGATTACATTGTCTCAATAGTCTGGAAAAAAAGTGCCTGATGATTTATTTAATCAGTCTTGTAAGCACATGCAGACTTATGTACATGCATTACACAATGATTAAAACCTTTATGGACACCTTCATCATTATCATCATCAGAATTAAATTGATGATTTTACATAGGATCCTGTAATAAAAGAAGGATGAAAAGATTTCAAAAAGGCAGTATTTCTTAGGCTTTATGATTTAAACATATCTACTGTAGAGCACAGTAAGGATGGCAAGAAATTTGCACATGAGATCAGAATGAATAATACCTGAAAAATTTAAAATGGAAACCAGCCTCACTTCCAATTTATTACAGTAGAACTTCCCCCACCCCAGCAAAAAGTCTTAGATGAGTTATTTGCTGGAGGGCCAGTGAGAGAGAGGTTGGTCTGGATGGGGAGCAAAGTGAATGCGATGGTGGAAGGGAAGGAGGAGCACAGTGTATTCTCCCAGCCTGCACCTCTTTCATCTTTCTCATTAAAGTGGAGCAGTGGGGGCTGTCAAGAATGAGCCCAAGGACATGGGGATCGGGGACCGAGTGTGAGCCTCGCATCAGGAGCTAGAGAGGAAGGGAGGGAACATCCAGAGCAACCAGACGGGCAGCCATGTCAGACCTTCACCTCAAACTTAACCCACCTCCCTCTGGGACCCAGATAAAGACCTCTTGTCTGTGCTCACCTTCTCCGCCTGCCAGGAAACGACTGTGGCAGCAAAAGGAAGGGCTAGAGGTGGCGTCTCTGGTTGAGTAGGTCCAAAATGCGCTAGCTTCCTCTCAGAGAGCTCGTATGAAAGAGGAGGGCAGTGTTGATGAGCTTCCGTCTGGGACAGGTTGATTTAAAACAGAGACGAGGAGAGGAAGTAGCCCATGATAGAGGAGGTGATTCTAAAGAATGAGGCTGATCCAGGAATGGAAATACAGCCATATTCGATTGGAGAGCTTCCACTTATACTGAAATGACTTTATGATGATGACAGTTTATATGCACCACTTGTAGCTTCTCACTTGATGCATAACCAAGTGTTGAAGGAATAGTTTGACACTTTGGGAGATTTGATTATTTGCTTTCTTGCAGTGAATTTGAAGAGACGATCAATGCCCCTCTCATTTCTCTGCAGTTACTTCAACCCTACAACCAGTAACATAGAACAAAGTGTCTCCTTCATCACTGTACTTCAGTGATGAAGGAGATGATTCTCATTCTTTGATCTCTGTGACAACTCCCGCAGCAATGGTGGAGCCGACATATCGCAGCATGAAGCGGCCCAGTTCTTTGTAGTCCTTGTACAGCTCTAATGACACAAACAGCGCGCTGAGAAAGCCAACGACCAGGAACTGGCTGAATATCTGGAGAACCGGCAGCATTACCAGATGATCCAGAGAGAAGACCAGGAGACGGCGGTCTGACGTCCACCAAACGTGTCTTTAGGTCCGTCATGTATTTACTGCAGCCGCCCGGGCTCAGAGACACCAACATATCATAAATATGGTTTTTATCCTTGGTTTTGAATGATTCTCCATTCAAAAATGAGTAAGAGCTCATAAACATGTATATATTTTTATTTGTTCATACGAATACTTTGTGTAAAACAAATAGAAAGAAAAAGGAGATGTTTAAGTGTTATATTCTGTTTTTATTTATGATTACGACAACATGTTTAGTTGTTTCTTGTCAGATTTACCACTTGAGATGACAGAGAAGTCAGTCATTAGACACAGCGGTTACCTGTCGTCCTTTAACACACAAATACTTTTTGCACAACATTTATGACAACCACCAGCAAATGATGCTGATTCAAATGAGAGGCTGAGTTTATTCCTCACAGAGGAGCAGTTTAATATTTTAGCATCAATCTGCACCGCTGCTATATGATAACTGCTCTCTTTTTTTGGTGTGGAATTTGAATGACAGCATCACCATCTGCCTAAACCATGAAAAGAAATGCAGAGAGCATATCCTCTAGAGGTTTGGATGAATCCAAGCAGGTGTAAGCATGTCTTTACCGTGTAACTGAAATGATACGTTTTAACCCGGTGCATCAACTCTGGCACACGTGCTGCCGTCTCTCTGTGAAGGAGAGTGGGAGTTGCAATGCAGACCAGCAACAGACAACATTATATTTAGTGGAGAAGTGGAGAAGAAGGGAAATTCATGAATAAAATTTAAGTAAAATGATTGAACGCAATGAGGGTCGTATGAAAAACACAGCTCTGTGCTCTATGCTCTTGCAGCGATGATACTCCCTTCCTCATTAGTAAATTAACTCCCTTGACAGCAACTCCTTCACCTCTTGAAATATGAACTGACTGCCAAATTAAATATGCATATGTAATAAGAAGGCAACATGATTACATCCACTTGCTCAATGAGAGCATGAGGAATGAGGAAATCTGAGAGAGAGAGGAAGATCTTCATGGCCTGCAGAGTGTGAAGAAAAAAGAGAATTCATCTTTATTTTAACTCGGCTCTTTGGGAGTAAAGCTTGCAGGACTTCCCCCACTCTGTTGAGTTGATTATATTCTGGCTTTCTGGCGGTTTGGACTGCGGGTTCCTATAGCAACCACAAGATGCAGACAGTGAGGAGTAGACTTGCTTGGATCTGCCTTTACATTTATATCATTTGAACCATCAAACAGCATTCTAGAGCAGCCTATGTGCTGCCAAGTGTCTTCTGCAGCTCAATGGACTTCTTTGTTGAATTGGAGACTGATCTTAAAATCCAATCAGCACAGTGCTGAGAAATGATAAAAAGAAAAAAGTAACTTTTATAGTATATCATATCTAACATATATAATATAATTATTATATGTAGTGATAAAATGTACACAATTAGGATCATAATAAAAGGAACAATAGGATTCATCCTCTGGGGAACATGAATCATGAATGTACCAAGTTTCAAGGCAATCCATCCAGTGGCTGATGTGTGGTACTAAACCCAGCTAAGACTGAAGGATGAAATACTGACATCACGTAACTCGCTATAAAAGCACAACTCTTCACCTGTCTGTTTTTGAACAGAATAAATGTAAGACACAGCCATGCTGGTCGTTTCCCCTGTTCCTTTATGAAATAAGCACTGACTCCATCTCTACAGCATTTAAATTTATTTTCCCAACAGTTGAACGATTTCTTGCAGAGAATAAATAAATCCATGTTGGACATTTTCAAATCGTCGTGAGATGGTTCTTTTGTGCCTGAGGTTTTGCAAAATGATCGTAACTCACTAAAACAAACTGTGTCAGTATGAAGATTTTTTACTTCCTTGTTGGTGTGACCATGAATCACCCAGTCAAAATCATATCACGTTTTGTAAATCATTCTAAAGTTGACAGATTCAAGTTAGAAATGAAGACAGAAAAAAAGTTGTCCTGCAATCCTACATATACATACAATATACAGAGTCCATATTTGCATACACAATATACACAACAGCACCCCACAGAGTCCTTGACCCACATATAGGAAATTTTCAGCCCTGAGGGGCCAAAGAATGAACAATGAGGCGCGTCAACAAGCCCACTCCCACACACTGTGTTGTTGCAAACCAGATGGCCAATTTGGTCTGAGCCAAAAGAAAATGAATCACAACACATTTTGTCCCCCATCTGATTGAATCCAATCACCCTGCACCATGCAGAATAAACACCCTGCAGCCTCCTGCTGTGCACAGTCAGCATGCAGCACTTTCACTGAACATGTACATGCACAGTGGTCCATAGTGAATCACAAGAGGAAACACTTTCATTGTCAGTGTAGCTGTACTGCTGTCAGTTTGTGTTAACTAAAGTAATTGTAATTTACATGTCATGTGTGTCTGCACTCATTATTCTTAGATATGGTTTGTTTAACGGTACTTACTGAGTGTAGCCAGTGATTACAGTTAGATTACATTAATTTGTTGCGACAATCAGGGTTTCACATACGCAGCTCAGCAGGAGCACCGGTCTGTTGAGAGGCACAAAAAGATTTTCCAAACACATCCTGTGTGAAAGAATTAGCTTAACTTTCATTTTTAGGTGCAACACAGACGGGAGACAGATAAACACAAATGTGTGGTGAGGTGTTGCCCCACCATATGTCCAGTCTTTGAATAATTTCTCCCAGTCTCTGTCCAAATTTGGCATTCTGATAACAGTGTGTCTCATAGATGTGCTCCAGTCTTTGTCTATGTATTTCATTTGAATCTAATGTAGTCTACACATTTATTTTCTCCAAGATGGTATAAATGCACATTCAAAGCCGTCTCCACATTGGAATATCATTAGGTGGAGAACTAATGAATTGCTTCATTAAAATTTTATTCACTTTAATAGTCATTGCCTGAGGACAGGAAAATGTACAGATCTTGAGTCTAAAAAAGAATCGCAGTTGAAAAGTTGTCCTGAGATTGTTAAGAAACATTACAGAGGACGTGACCCCACAGGGTCTGTCTCAGTGGCAGATCATTATATCTTCAGAATATGTGATGAGGTTGGATTGGTTGCTCTCCAATGCACTGAAGCTGAAAATTCTGAGAAGTTGGTCATATGTTCGCAAAAAAAACAACAAATTTGAGCAGGTACTTACTTAGAAAACAAGATACTGCATGGCGTTGCACAGGCTGGTGTGCTGAAATAAACCCCCACTGTGACAGGTTTAAAATATTACATCAGTGCTTGTGTTGCCTTGTTGAAAAGCTTTTCTTTCCAGCATCTGGTTTATTGCCTTTTTTTCCTTCTTTTCAGCACAAACCAGAATAAAAAAGGCCTCCATTTGCCTCAGCTGTCATTGTTACTTTCTCTACAGCCATTGTTGGTGAGCGCTGGTCACTGATATTTCCAGTTTCCCCTGGTTACCATTTCCCTTTGAAATTAGCATGCGCACCACATTGAGCTGAGGTGTAAACAAACAAACTAAACAAAGTCGGAGAGAGTACACACATATTTGTATAAAAGGCGGTGGTAAATTTAAATGATTTTTCATGCTCTTTTTACAATTAGAGAGTATAGACCTGTGGGCAACGTGGAGGTGAAGCGAAAACAGGAATTGTTCCCTTACTGCAGAATTTAAAGGTCCAGTATGTAGAATTTTGTGCAAGAATAGAATATAATATTAGATTAATTATGTCCTAATTATGAATACTAGAATTGTTGTTTTCTTTACCTTAGATTTAGTTTTTTATTTGTACAGAAAGAGCAGATCCTCTTCCATAATCTGTAATAAAACAAAACAAAGGAACTTATTTAACCCACAGCATTAGGCCACTGATGAACACAGAAAGTTGATGATGGATTATCTCATGCATGCACTGAACGATTTGAGGTGTGTGAGAGTGATCAAGAGGAAAAACAGCACAGGATGCTCCAGTTTCAACGTAATTACCCCCAAAATAGAATCTACTAGGCTACAAACTTCTGTAATTATTTTGCTTTTTTGCTGATTCATGGGATTTCCAGTGGTGAAAGTTTGTTGGCCTGGGGGTTTGGGAACCACTGAGTTAACAGGGTTAACTGCTGTTCACAGAACAAGGGTTACAATATGTAACAGTGTTCTCAGTGTTTGCTGCATTGAAGACATACAGTACCATGCTTTGTCAGTTGCAGCTTTGATTGTCACTCATTGGACGACTTGCAAATGAAACTCAACAACAACGAAAGTTCAATCAGGAAGACTACTCCTTGCACACTGAGGTCATAGTTTATTTCTCATACAAAAAATGTCATCAAAATCTGTTCAGAGCTTCTTGAGTAATGCGGCTAAAAGACAAAGAAACAAACCAACATGCAAAGACATCACCTCCTTCTACACAATCTAGCTAAAGTGCTGCACACTTTCCTTAACTACAACAACAAACACTAAATGCAACAAGACAGTACAACCAGAGATATTCCAATAGGATAGAGATATGCCACTCTCAGAGCTTCCAGGTATGTAGGGGACGGTCACATGGTAGTCCAAAAAGAATGGGGCTCTATGGAGATGAAGCCCCAAAATTAAATGTTTATGGGGAAAAAAATGTTTTTCTGTCAACTTTCACAAAACAAAAGGACATTAATGGGTTTTCATTTCACTTCTGATATATAACTGATAATATATTTGCACAAGCTAAAATCAAATTTGGGCTTTTTTATCTAGAAGTACGTGAAAATAATTATTTTAGCCGTTTAGCTCCATTCACTCCCATTCATTTAGGACTCCTTCGCTAGCGCCCTGTAGGTGAAGAGAACAGGCTGTTTGTAGAGGGTCTGTGGTTCAACCATTAATCTGGCAGCTGCAAGATGTGTCACGCTATAAAAACCACAATGGACAATGCAACCATTAGGGTCACTGACATGTCAGGGCTGTGTTGCACAGGTGGGGTAACTAAATAGTGCTGCAACCCTGATCCAATAGTAGAACAGTGTAACAATAAACCAGTGCAACACAAACGGGTTAAAGTTGTAATAAATGTCAAGAATAACAACTTCCTTCAGCTAAGCCAATAAGAGTTGAAATGTGTGATTGCTTGCAGCTAAAACACTAATTCATAGAAAATACAGAATAAATGGTTCTTTCAGGGCCCTGTGTCCTGCTCTGTCAGACGCTCAGTGAGGATAAGAACCCATGAGCAGGTCCACAGTTTTTTGTTCTACACTCTGAGGGTATGTTGTACCCTGAAATTGACTCCCTGAGTGCTGCAGCCGTGAACAGTTAACACCTTTGGGAATACGACATACTTGACTTTTTTATGTGATTGGATGATTGAATGGTTTAAGGTTAATAGTGCTAACACCTACATTTGGAGTTGTCAGTCAAGTTAAAGGGGCCAATCTGGACCCTCTGTAACACTTTCCCATGCATAACCAAGAAACAGTATCTCTCATTAGTTTGGTCTGTCACCAGGTCTGTTGAAGACGTTGTTTACATTTTATAAATTCTAATTTGAAGTGCTTGTGAGAAGCCTTTCAGAAAAGAGCAGTTAGGGTCTTATTACTTGTCTGTCTAGCTGTAAACAGCAGAAAACAGCTGAAAGAGCGGAGGACGTTAAAGCTGAGTTATCATGACAGCCTGAAAACTCCAGCTCTTCAAATCAAACCCTTTTCAAACCCCTCCAGACCCACATCATTAATAGTGCTCTGTTTGTTGTTAGAGAGAAAGGTACAGGAAGATTTGAACTAGAACTTGGTCAGACTAACAGATGGCAGGGCATGTGAGACATCCTTCATATTTACTGTATAAATCTGTGACAAATCCTCTGGGTGTACATGTTTTTTTAAATGTACTTTGGATTAACCAAAATAAGTGTTACACCTCCACTCATAATAATAAATATGTTGAATTAATGCCTGCAGTGCTGAGCCACTGAGAATTAACACCCAACTATATAGTCTACACAAATTTTAGCCTTTTTTTTAGCCTCTTTTGGTTCTTTTTTTTTAATCTCCTCTATCCATTATTTGCATGTGTATGGTGACATCTGACTGCTCCCACCAAACCCCACAATATAAAACCCTTCCCCCTGGTGTGTAACACTGTCTTGAGGTTAGCATTTATGAACCTGTTTCCATCTCAGTATAATTCGTATTAACATGTGATCCGTATGTGTTATCTGGAAAATGACCTTTCACAGGCCTTTGCATTTATATTGTTTGTATTAATCGGCTTTCTTCTTATCACTACACTTTGCACATTGTGATTAAAACTAAATATGCACATCAGCTGTGAGGATGGACGCACCAAAAAGGCATCTGGAGGTTAGGCTGCTTTTCTGTGGCCTTGCTAACTATGCTAACCTTGCTTATAGGCGATCGGAGCCACTGGAGAAGCTTGCTGGCTCCAGTGCTTCTTTTATTTAAATATGTTTTTGTGCATTTTTAGCCTTTAATGTGTGACAGGACAGCTGAAGAGCCGACAGGAAATGCAGGAGAGAGCGGGGGAGAAGACATGTGACATGGGGCTAAACTTGCAGAGTCGAACCCACACCGAACAGAACCAGGCTAATTATTTCCACTGGCTTCCAGTCTGTGTGCTAAGCTAGGCTAACTGCATTCTGGCTCCACCACAGGGAACAGAGTGGTATCAATATTCTCATCTCACTCTTGGAAAGAAAGCAAATACATTTGTGGAATGTGGAATATGATTACTAATGCAGTACTGAATCATTTATATGATAGATGGAATAGAGGGCAAAATGTCCAGCAAATCGAGGAAGATTTCCACATACTGCAGCACAGTACACACAAAGTGGTAACAGTCTCTCTGTTATGTGATAGGAAATAGAAGGCACAGTCTTAGACGGCTTGTCAATGTAAGCAGAGGAGAATGAATGTGAAGTGTGCTGTCTGCTGGTGATTAAGAGCCACCCTGACCAAATTTTGATTCGCTGCATTTGGGAACAATTGGACACCTGGGTCCCTTGGACTGTTTTAACCAAACTCTGTATTGTGTCCATATGGAGTCCTGGCCCCGCCCTCTCCCTCCCTCCCTCCCACTGTGCCCTCAACGAGACACTGATGTGTCTGAGCTGAGGTGTGCCAGAGTGATTCATTTGTTCATTAAGGCGCCTTGTGGCCATGGCAACAATCTTTCCAAGGGGTCAATGGTAGCATGACAGTCCCCTTCAGGGCAAACCCTGTCACAGGATCAGAGCAATGGCAGGGGGTACAATCAGTTACCCCTCCCCCAAAACATCAAGAGGTCCCATAACCCATCTATACCCTCCGCCTTACAAAAACACTCACAAATGTGCACACACACACACACACACACACACACACACACACACAAAACACAAAATACTCAAACCATAATATAATCAGACATTCTGGGTAGTATATCTAATGAGTCTTGTTCCAGTAAGCCTCCAGCTCAGCAAACTGCATCACAGTTAAATGAAGGTGAAGGTGCATGTTTTCTTTTTCTCCATGAGAGATTCCTACAGCACACTTAGTTTGTTTAGTGTCTGTTGCATAAGGATTCACTGTGTTATGTTAGTTTGAATGAAAAACTGATGCACAAAGCCTAGAATATAAGAAAAAGTGAATGGTGTTTAAAATGGTGTTTGCTTTCGCATCACTAAAAACATCATATGTTTAATTTTTGGTAAAGTCAAGGTTAAGTCAATGCTTTGGATAATCCTGAGTGAGTCAGTTGTCAATGCTCGTTTTATATTTAGACATTTTTTGCTGAATTGTGTTAATGCAACGGCCATATTTCCCCTATTTCTGCCTTAAATGACTTTTTCTGAGCTTGTAAACTGGTTCACATGAGTAGGTGTTACATTATTTTACCAGAGGAAACTGATATCACAGGTTGTTGTGGTGGAATTCTTGACAATGTAAAATTGAATTGTCAAATAATTTATCATTATGTTTTTCCCAGCATTGATTTGTTCCTGCCTGCTTGCTCAAAAAGTTATGAACAGATTTTGATGACATCATTTGAAGTGGTTCAATATGGCCCATGGAACAAATCCATTGGATTTTAGTGGTGATCTGGATCATCATCTGGATCCAGAATGTTCTGAAGGCTTTTTTTAATCATTGTGGGACAGGAGCAATTACAAGATTTTTGCCTCTAATTTCCTCGATGACATCCCCATAAGATTTACTTTACATCAGTCTGATCTGGATCCAAGTAATATTCCAGATATGGTGATCCAGAATCTTTACATTTATAGGGCTTATGGGAAATTAGCTACTGTGAGATAGCAAATAATGATGTTACAGACTGAATACTGAAACTGTGCAGATACAGCTAGATGTCATTATTTGATCTTCAAATAATGACACCAATGTGATTCCAAATTCTAGGGTTAGGTTTTCACAGACAAGTCATATTATGGGGGTCAAACAATCACGGGACTTTGGGTTTGTTTGTTTTTGGGGGTTTTTGTTTGTTTGTTTTTTCAAATAGGATTTTTCCTCTGATGAGGGATTTCCAACAATAAAAAATATAATTATTTTTCCAATGTAAATGGAAAAAAGAATAAACTTGACTGCCTAAAAAATGCAAGAGAACATGTAATCTGTAGTCACAGGTGAAGAACCACCATCTTTCCATATATGAGGGGTAATTTACATCACAGGACATCACAGGACCTTTTCTCACAGCTGTAATCACTACAGCAATAAACATAAACGACAGTAGGATACTGTATAATTAAAGGCCCAGGTAGATTTTTATCACTCTTCTCTTCTACCGGTCAAATCTTTAAAGTCCTCCAGGCTGGTTCATTGTGTTCTACAAGATGAGCTTTGCTTAAAAAATGTGGCCTCAGCAAAATATTGCAGCCCTGGATTTAATCCAAACATTTCAATAGTTTCTTTCATACTGCTGTCAGAGTAATAAGGATGCAGGAAGAACACTTTTGGACTCATTGGACTGCGGTCTGAATAAAGGTTGTCAATATAATGTTGGCCAAACCACAGCATTGGAATTTCTGCTGTCCTGTCGATAGTTTTAAAGATATCATTTTTATAATAACAATAGTCTATTGGGAAAATGCTTTTGCCCACAAATGTTTTTTTTAGTTGCAGTACTGTTGTTGGCCAATGGGACAAATTGGGAGCAATTTGAGCTCCAGCTCAGTCTGGACTGAGCTAATGTTATTTTCACTCTGAAAATCCACCGAGGCAGCAAAAATAGACACAGATAGGATTGCACACAAGAATCTGTTCAGTTGTTTCTGGCAGGGCAATCCTCCTCTTCCCATTAGGAGGCTTGTCAGTGTGATTTCTGTAACTTTCTTGAGGACATTAAAGACATAAATCTATCTATCGGTCTGTATAAACAAGTTATCGAAATTGGTTTCCCAAATTGCGGCGCATGCCCTTGAACCTTTTTCTGGTGAATGGCATGCTTTCTGACATTCCCACCCCTTCTTCTGACAGAGTCTGTTCAATCCATTGGTCCTTGACTTCGTCTGGCACCCCTGTGGTTAAACCCTCTGCCCCCAATCTGTGTGGGTAGAGCAGCCGGTGTGTGGGCTCACTTCAGGCTACAGAGTCATGGATGATGATGGTGATGAACTTGAGTCTCGACTACTTCAAAGATTTATTTTATGCTATTGGATAACTACCACTATGTCGACCTACAAAAGAGCACAAGTTTCATTCCATTTCTACTTTGAACTGGTCGAAGCCACAAAAATGACAGCTGCTCTTACTCTATAAAGTTGTATAATTGGAAATGTAGGATGCAGTGCCTTTGGAATTTGATCCATACAAAGGACTTCAGAAGATCTCTACAGCATCAGTATGAACATTCTTTCTCTTTAGGTCTCCTGCAGTTTCACCAACTTTATGGAAGTACATTATTAAACCCTTAGTGTAACTCCTTCATTATTGTGTAGTCCTACATCTTTTTCCTTTGTCATCTAAGTACAGAAAGAATTATTAGATAAATAGATGATTAAATACAGAAATTTCATCAGAGGATATGATAAGTAATTAATCTTTTCACAGTGGAGCCGATTAAGCTCAATTTGTTTTAATGACATGTCAATATTTGGTCTTTTTTCCGTCACACACACGCAGTGAAAGGAGTTATTATCTAAGTGTAGATGTACACTGCCTGCAGGTCCCTGTGTCTGGTCTGTGTGCTTTCATTGGTGCCTGCAGTGTTTTCCACTTATCTGCTGTCAAACAAATGACAGAAGATAGTATGTCTGGCTTTGTAGAAGGGTTTTTGATGAATCACTGTCAACATTAAGGTTGGAGGCAAATATATTGTGTTTTTTAGGAGTGGTGGAGTCTGTGTTACACAATGGAAAACAATGAAAACTACAACACAGTGAAGTAATTACAAAATGATATGCTT
Source organism: Chaunax sp. Z400 (assembly GCA_037577475.1). Taxonomy (NCBI): domain Eukaryota; kingdom Metazoa; phylum Chordata; class Actinopteri; order Lophiiformes; family Chaunacidae; genus Chaunax; species Chaunax sp. Z400. Next base: position 4,858,787 of record CM075201.1, read on the forward strand.
TGAGTCTAAATAGTATCAAAGACAGTCATTAAAATCTTAAGGATTATAACTTTAAGTCAAGATCACAGAAAGCAATATTTCATATTTCATAACTCTATCAAATATAAACACACTGCACAACTATTCTTTAGTATGAAATGCTTTATTAACTAAATGTTTGCAGCTACATCAGGGTGATGTTTGATCTTGTTCCAGTGACTAATAAATCACCATAAATAGATAGAAGCATTGCCACTATCTGTTGTTGTAGCCACAGCTTGCACATGTGCATGAAGTGTAGCCATCAGATTCACATGACTTCATGGGGAAATAAAGCTGACCTCATCTCGTTTGTTCCTAATGGAACTAAATCAGCATTTTATCATCAAACAGATAGCAAGTTAGAGTTAGATGTCTCGTGTTCAGACAAGACTCGGAGAACCTCATTGTCAAGGATTGTTGATTTTCCAGATGTTTAGGGTTGGTTTTGAATATGAAACAAGGGATAGATGTCAGGGATGGACAGATTCGTTTAATTAAAATTGTAAATGAACTGAGTTTCGTTTACAACTTAATCAGAGCATAATAAAGTTTTGTGTTGGAGAAAGTCACAAACATATTTGTTTTGACAAATATATGTCGGAGTGCAAAACCCCAAGGTTGACTTGCTGTTGGATCAGTAAAAACTGAGCAAAACTCATAACTCATAACATTTCATGTGGAAAAATCATGTGGAAGATTTATTGTGGAAACAATAATCATTTGATTACATGTACACAACATGTGTGCATTTTAATTGAGTCAGTTGGCATCATTATTCATCCTCCCTCCTCTTCTCTCCTGCTTTCAAGCCACATAACAGCAACAGAGATTGTTGGAATAAAGAGAGAGAAGAAGCAAGAGAAAGTTGAGGGGGATGGAAATGACAAAGGGGCACAGCCGATATAAAAATATAGCTTAAGAGAGATTTGGATGAGGGAAATTATCTTTTTCTGAATTTCTTCTCCATTACAGGGGTAAAGGGGGATTTCAGAGGGGTTTGGGAATGCTACCCACTTCAAAGTCTTCTTCACACGAACTTATGACTTTTATTTCCAGTCTTAGAGAAAACTCTGTTTCAGATTCCAGTGATATTTGATATTCATTTCTGTGAGCCAAGAGTTTAAGAGACAAATGTATATTTTTACAGGAATTTTGCAGCACCGTCAGTCACTTTAACTCCAGAGCTATTTCTG